>PVKU01003459.1:0-178126 GCA_004027475.1 Anoura caudifer | reverse complement strand
GGGAGGGAGGGAGGGAGAGAGAGAGAGAGAGAGAGAGAGAAATATAGGTATGAAAATGGCAAAGAATCAGTACCTATCAATAATTACCTTAAATGTAAATGGATTAAATGTTCCAATCAAAAGACATAGAATAGCTGGATGGATAAGAAAGCATGACCCACACATATGCTGCCTACAAGAGACCCACCTCAGGACAAAAGACCTACACAGACTCAAAGTGAAGGGCTGGAAACAAATTTTCCAAGCAAATGGACAGGAAAAAAAAGCCAGGGTAGTAATACTCATTACAGACAAAATAGACTTCAAAAGAAGGTCCATAAAGAGAGACCCAGAAGGTCACGTCATAATACTCAAGGGAAGAATCCACCAAGAAGACATAAACATCATAAATATCTATGCACACAACATAGGAGCACCTGAACACATCAAAAAAATCTTAGAGGACTACAAGAAAAATAATAACAGCAACACAATTATAGTAGGGGATTTTCAAACCCCATTGTCAAAAATGGACAGATCTAAACAAAATATCAACAAAGATATTGTGGCATTGAACAACACTCTAGATAAAATGGACTTAACTGATATATATAGAGTCCTTCATCCCAAAGGAACTAAATGCACATTCTTTTCAAATGTACATAATGGAACATTTTCAAAGATAGACCACATGATAGGACACAAAACAAGCCTCAACAAATTCAAGATAATTGAAATTATACCAAGCATTTTCTCCAACCACAAAAGACTGAAACTAGAAACCAACCCCAAGGGGAAAAACCCAAAACATTAAAATCATGGAGATTGAATAGCATGCTATTAAACAATAAATGGGTAAAGAATGAAATTAGGGAAGAAATCAAAAAGTTTCTGGAAACAAATGAAAATGAACTCACAATGACCCAAAACTTATGGGACACAGCGAAGGCCGTCCTCAGAGGGAAGTTCATAGCGATACAAGCCTACCTAAAAAAGATACAAACATTTCACACAAACAACCTAACGCTACACCTACAAGAACTTGAGGAACAATAACAAAGACAGCCCAGAGCAAGTAGAAGGAAGGAGATAACGAAGATCAGAGCAGAATTAAATGACATAGAAATTAAAAGCACAATTCTAAGGATCAATGAATCCAGGAGCTGGTTCTTTGAAAAAATAAACAAAAATTGACAAGCCTTTAAGCAGGTTCACCGAGAAAAAAAGAGAGAGGACCCAAATAAACACAATCAGAAATGAGGGAGGAAAGATTACAACTGTCACCACCGAAATACGAAGGATTGTAAGAAATTACTATGAAGAACTGTATACCAAGAAATTTGAAAACCTAGGTGAAATGGACAAGTTTCTAGAAAAAATATAATCTTCCAAAACTCAATGAAGAAGCAGAAAGCCTGAACAGACCAATAACAGCAGATGAAATTGAAACAGTAATCAAAAAACTCCTGACACACAAAAGTCCTGGACCAGATGGTTTCACAGGAGAATTCTACAAAGCATTTAAGGAAGAGCTAACCCCTATCCTTCACAGTCTGTTCCAAAAAAATCCAAAATGATGGAAGACTCCCAAACTCTTTTTAGGAAGCCAGCATCATCCTAATCCCAAAGCCAGATAAGGACACAAAAAAGAAAGAAAACTTCAGGCCCATATCACTGATGAACATAGACACTAAAATCCTCAACAAAATATTGGCAAAGTGCATCCAACAATACATTAAAAAGATCATACACCATGACCCAGTGGGATTCATCCCAGGGATGCAAGGATGGTTCAACTTTCTCAAATCAGTAAATGTAATACATCACATAAACAAAAGCAAAGACAAAATTCACACAATCATATCAACAGATGCGGAAAAAGCATTTGATAAGGTACAACACCCATTTATGATAAAAACACTCAGGAAAGTGGGAATAGAGGGAGCATTCCTCAACATAATAAAGGCAATATATGACAGGCCTACAGCCAACATCATACTTAATGGGCAAAAACTAAAATCTTTTCCACTAAGATCAGGAACAAGACAAGGTTGTCCACTTTCACCACTTCTATTCAATATAGTATTAGAAGTCTTAGCCACAGCAATTAGACAAGAAAAGGAAATAAAACACATCCAAATCAGAAAGGAGGAAACAAAACTATCATTGTTTACAGATGACATGATAGTGTACATAGAAAATCGTATAGACTCGGCCAAAAAGCTGCTCAACCTAATAAATGAATTTGGCCAAACAGCCAGATACAAAGTCAATATCCAGAAATCAAAGGCATTTCTGTATACCAAGAATAAAACAGCAGAAGCAGAAATTAAGAAAAAAATCCCATTCATTATAGCAAAAAGAAAAATAAAATACTTAGGAATAAACCTAACCAAGGAGGTAAAAAACCTGCATGCAGAAAACTACACAACACTAAAGAAAAAAAATCAAGGAAGACACAAACAAATGGAAACATATACTGTGTTCATGGATCGGAAGAATCAACATCATCAAAATGTCTGTACTACCCAAAGCAATTTACAGATTCAATGCAATACCTATTAAAGTACCAATGACATATTTCACAGACATAGAACAAACACTTCAGAAATTTATATGGAACCATAAATGACCTTGAATAGCTGCAGCTATTTTGAGAAAGAAGAGCAAAGTAGGAGGGATCACCATATCTGATACCAAAATGTATTACAAGGCCACTGTAATCAAAACAGTCTGGTACTGCCATAAAAAAAACAGGCACTTGGACCAGTGGAACAGAACAGAGACACAAGACCAGAGACCCAGAAAGAAATCCAAGTCTCTATGGTCAATTAATATTTGACAAAGGGGGCAGCAACATGAAATGGAGTAAAAATAGCCTCTTCAACAAGTGGTGTTGGGAGAATGGACAGCTATGTGCAAAAAAATGAAACTCGAGTACCAACTGACACCATACACAAAAATAAATTCAAGGTACATGAAAGATTTAAATATAAGCTGTGACACCATTAAAGTCCTAGAGGAGAACATAGGCAGGAAAATCTCAGATATTTCACACAGCAACATCTTTACTGATATGTCCCCTAAAGTAATGGATATAAAAGAAAGAATAAACAAATGAGATCTCATCAAAATAAAAAGCTTCTGCACAGCTAAAGAAAACAGTATGAAAATAAAAAGTGAACTGACTGTATGGGAAAACATATTTGCCAATAATACCTCAGACAAGTGTTTAATCTCCAAAATATATAAAGAACTTACATGACTCCACTCTAAGAAAACAAGCTGCCCAATTAAAAAATGGGCAAAGGACTTGAACAGACACTTCTCCAAGGAGGACATACAGAGGATATACAGACACATGAAAAGATGCTCAGTATCACTAACTATCAGAGAGATGCAAATTAAAACCACAATGAGATACCACTTCACACCAGTCAGAATGGCCATCATAAACAAAGCAACAAACAACAAGTGTTGGAGATGATGTGGAGAAAAGGGGACCCTAGTGCATTGTTGGTGGGATTACAGACTGGTACAACCACTACGGAAAGCAGTATGGAATTTTCTAAGAAAACTAAAAATGGGTGTACCTTTTGACCCAGCAATCCCACTGCTAGGATTATATCCTAAGAACCCTGAAACACTAATCCAAAAGAACTTATGCACCCCAGTGTTCACAGCAGCACAATTTACAATAGCCAAGTGTTGGAAGCAAGCCAGGTGCCCATCAGTAAATGAATGGATCAAAAAACTATGGCACATTTACACAATGGAATTCTATGCAGCAGAAAGAAAGAAGGAGCTCCTAGCCTTTGCAACAGCATGGATGGAACTGGACAGCATCATTGTAAGTGAAATAAGCCAGGAAGTGAAAGACAAATACCATATGATCTCACCTTTAACAGGAACCTAATCAACAAAACAAACAAACAGGCAAAATACAACCAAAGACACTGAAATTGAGAATGGACTGACAGTCACCAGAGGGGAGAGGGGAGGGAAGATCAGGGGAAAAGGGGAAGGGTGTACAGGAACAAGTATAAAGGACACATGGATAAAAACTAGGGGGGTGGAAATGGGAGGGAGATGGGGAGGGCTGGGGTGGTGGGTTGGAATGGGAGTAAAAGACAGAAAACTGTACAAGAACAACAATTAAAATAAATTTAAAAAGCCCTGGCTGGTGTAGCTCAGTGGATTGTGCACGGGCCTGCGAACCAAAGGACTGCATTTCGATTCCCAATCAGGGCACATGCCTAGGATGCAGGTCAGTTTCCAGCAGGGGACACACAAGAGGCAACCATACACTGATATCCTCTCCCTCTCCCTCTCTCCTACCCTTCCCCTCTAAAGATAAATAAATAAAATCTTTAAAAATAAATAAATAAATAAAGACTGTATACTATATCTACAATAACGATGATCCCACACCAAACACTAAAAAAGAAATAAATAAATTTAAAAATATAAGGGTGTAATGAGATTAAGACTCTTATAAGACAGGAGAGTGGATATGAGATGACTAACTGAAAGAGAAATGATTTTGAGACGGTAGAGGAAGGAGCACTAATAAGATTTGAGAGTTTGAGCAATGAAAAGAGAAGGCAAAATTTATCTCATGAATAAAAAAGGCAGTGAAGAATGTAAAATGGAGTATGAGAAGGGAAGTGCATAATATTAGGTTTAAACAGAACAATAATAACAAATGTTAAAAAAGAAATTAAAATAATATAAAATAAAATAAAGTAAGAGAGAAGAAGAAAAATGAAGGAGAAATAGTAAATAATTACTAAAAATATAGGAGCCAAATTGGAGAGAAAGATCCACTACAGTACTATCAACAAATGAGCTAAAATTAATATAGGTCATATGAGAATAAGAGGGAAAAAGAAACAAAGAAAAGTCTAAGAGATATTTATAGGAATGGAAAGTGATTTTGAAATGATAGAGAGAGAGGGAATACTAAGAGTGAGGAACAAAAACCAGACTAAGAGAGGGAAAAATTAAAATTTGGGTTATAAGGAAAAAGAGAAAAGAAAAAAAGGAAAATAAAGAAAATTTAAAGGGCAGGATGAAAGAGAAATAGAATAAAGACAAAAATAAAAGGAAAAAGAAAAAAAAACAGGCTAAGATGGCAAAATTAAAATTTGAGATAAAAAGAGTAGGAGAGGGGACCAGTAAAACTTGATATATGAAATACAAAATTAGTGAAGCTCTAGAGGTAAAATTGAAAAAACAATGCAACAACTACCCTACCCACAACCAACTAGCAAAGTTTGTTAAATGTGTAGAGGGAACATGGGTATTTTAGGAGCTGGGCAAAAGGATGTGAAATGACCCTTGATAAGAAAATTGGTTTTGTGGATCTGGATGGGAGTGATATAGTATGAGTGTGGAATTGGAAACAAGTTATAGCAAGAGAAAAAACAAAAATTGAAATGAAAATAATGCAAGGAAAGACAAGGTAAAATGTGCCATGAGAATGGAGGGGCAAAATAATGTGAATTGAAATATACTATAGTATAATATCTAGTGACTTAATATGTACAAACTGGCTGGAAGAAATGAATGTTAAAAATCTGTGCAGGAAAAAAAATATCACAAATCATGAAAAAGACCACAGTGGCTTTTGTCTCAGTAGCGTTTTTTATTTACCAATAGTTTTTTTCTTTCTGGATCTGCCTCTGGTGATGTCAGATGTTGACCCAATCTGACCTTAGGCAGCTTGTTGGATACTTCCAGTGATCTGCTGTCCCTGGCTGTCTCTTTCAATTGTTAATCTGGTCACTCTGCACTCAGCAGTCAGGTTTAAGCACCATAGGGTGCGGCTGAATCCCTCCTGGGGTGGGTGCTACTGTTTCCCTTCAATCTGCTGCTGCTCAGAGAGGAGTGGTCTACATGAGCAGGATGGTTGCTGCATATAGGGGTTAGCTCAGCACTGGAATCCTGGTGGCTAGTCTCTCAATTCTCTCCCCAAATCCTCCATCCCCAGTCTCTCCTCTAGTTCACTCTGCATCTCTAGTCCACTCTGTCCCTCCTTTGCCAGGGATCTACTATCTCTGGCTATCTTCTTGGTTAGTAATCTGGTTACTAGCACTCAGCAGTCAGGCTTAAGCACCACAGAGCCTGGGCAGATACCCTTCTGGGGTTGGGACTATTGTTTCCCCTCAGGCTCCTGCCCCTTGGAGGGGAGTGGTCTGCCTGAGCGTGAAGGCTGCTGCCATCTGGGGGATGACTCAGCACCAGGATCCTTGCGGTTACTCTCTCTGTTCTCTCCCCAAGGCTTCTGCCCCCAGTCTCTCCTCAGGGGTCTCTAGACCACTCTGCCCCTGCCTTTACCTGAGCCCCGGGCAAATGAAAATTCGTGTGTTGGCCCTTTAAATGACCCTTGCTTCTTCAATCATCTGTCTCTGAAAGAGAACAACCCTGCTGCTTTTTCCACTGATTGTTATCTGTGCGATTTTGGGCTCTGGTGTTCTAGGCTGGGAATCCTAGCTTAGGGTTTAGACCACAATCTCCTTCAGGGATCCAACCAGCCACTTAATAATCCCACCAGTGCTGCCACCTGTGGGTGCCCAGTCAGCTCTCTCAAGTCCCTACTGCACTCCTTACCAGACAGGTTGTGCCAGAGCTGCTTCTTCTGTCTGTCCAAAGTTATATGGCTTCTCTCTGGCTACTGCTGTTTTTTGTTCCAGGTGTTTTCTCAATTGAGTTGTAATTCCAGATTGGCCCTGGGAGGAGGTCAGTGTGACTTCCATTCACTCCTCTGCCATCTTCCCTCCAACTCTAATTTCATTTTCTTTTTTTTATTGTTGTTCAAGTACAGTTGTCTCCATTTTCCTACCACCATTCCCCCTCCTCCTCAGCCACCCCCACCTCTTGTCCTTGATCCTACCCCTCTTTGGCTTTGTCCATGTGTCCTTTATACATGTTCCTTGATGACCCTTCCCTCTTTTTTCCCCCATTATCCCCTCCCACCACCCCTCTGGTAACTGTTGGTTTGTTCTTAATTTCAATGTCTCTGTTTATATTTTGTTTGCTTGTTTATTTTGTTGATTAGCCATCCACATCAATTCTCCATATTCAATTTCATTTTCATTTTCAATTTGCTCACTGCTATTGTATAGAATTACAAATGATTTTGTATGTTAATTCTGTACCCTCCAACTTTACTGAACTTGTTTATTAGTTATAATAGTTTTTAGTGAATTCCTTAGGATTTTTTAATATACTAAAACATCATCTACAGAGATATTTTTACTCCTTCCTTTACAATTTAGATGACTTTAATTTCATTGTCTTACCTACTTGCCTTATCTAGAACTCCAGTACAATGTTGAATAGAAGTGAGAGTAGATGTTCTTGTCTTGTTCCTGATCTTAGGGGAAAACTTAGGGGCTTACAAACTTTTTTTTTTTTGCTCATATTACGTGTAAGGCATGGGCTGATGTTACGTCAGTTATAACTGTGATAGAAACTTTACTCCATAGACATAGATAGATGTCTGTTCATTCTAGGACCCAGCCTGAGGCCTTATCTGGGCCATATGGTTCTCTTGAAAGACACGAGAAGCAAACACAAGAAGTCAAGCTAAACCAAACCACATCATCACCTTAAACGTCTGCTTGAATATGGCATATGTCATATCTGCTCATACTCTACACCCAAAGTCATGTCAGTTGAGCTCAAAATCAAATCTATACTCCTCCCAGAAGAGGCATAGCAAGTCACCTGGCAATTGGTAGGGATACATAATCCTCTTACAGGAAAGGTGAGGAGTAAATAACTGTGAACAATGATATCATCTACCCTATTGAGTCTATTACCTCTAAGAATTACAGAAAATTATTAACTCAGCAATAAATTTAATTATCTGGACACCAAAACACAATGAGATCAACTTCTTTTTTGAGACCAAGACCACTCTTTAGAAATTATACAGGGTCACAGGGAAGACTACAGAGAAAAACTTATCTAAAACTTGAAAAGGATGATTGCATGAGTTGTTAAGTACTGTGGCAGCACACTTTCTAATAAGTCTGTCACTTACCTGACTCAGAGTTTTTAACTTTGACTAACTATTCACAACTCATTAGGGTTCAAAGAATTTTAGTCTTATAAAGTTAGAGGTTACCTTGCAGAGAACTACCAGGATGTGATCTACTTTCTGGAGGATGCTTGGTTCAGAAAATAATCTCAAAGTTTCATTTTATTGCGCTAGAAAACATTAGGCAGGCTTGAGTCTAAATTAGTCATCATATTTTGGCATTCTTTCTCCAACTGACTAGGTGAATCCCCATTTTTCAAATGTTCTTTGAACAATCATTCTTGTCAATTTGCTCATTCTTTCATTAATTGGTTGAATAAAACTTTGACATGTGCCAACAAATTTTGTCTGAGACTTGTGTTTTTATAAATATCACCTACTCCAAGAAATTTTCCCTGAACTCCTCCTCCTCCTCCAACCTCCCACCCATCTTCTGTGCTCCTATAGCACCCTGTACTTTTGCTGCCAAAGCACAATTCACATTGCATAGGAATTGCCTATTGACTCCTCTTCCTCCCTTACCAGACTATAAGCACCTTGGCACAGATTTTGTCCTGCTTGATTATGAATACCTAGGGCCAAGTACAGTGCTCCCACATCCTACATGATTAATTAGCATTTGTAGAAGGAGTGATTGCTCTGTAATTGTTGCAAGTTGATGACAAATAACTAAAATGAATAAATGAAGCAAGAAAACTTGATCTCTAGATTTCAGGGGGAGCTGTCACAGTACATGTTAATAGCCACAGGCGGGGGGGAGGAATTAAAGAGAGAAAATATAGCTGATCTTCACTTTCAGGAGGGCCAATATATGAAATTCAAATTTAGGACACAAGAGTACACATTCATTTTCCCAAATCTTCATTTTTTCATGAAATAATTAACTAGGATCTCCTTCTGTATTTCAATACATCTTATTAACTGACTCACTGGGTTGGTTTTAGAATCTGTTGATAAATGAAGATCAGAAGTGAAAATGTGAATCAATGAGAAAATTATTTTTATTTATGCATTTGTGTGCTCTAGAGTGCTTTCCAGGAACACATATATTGTGAAAGTGAACCACAAGAACACAGGATAGTGAAGAAGTTTAGCTTACAGGTTAATAGGCCTCTAATCTCTACAGGTCTTTGGATAAAATAGGAAGGGGAGGATAAAATAAATGATAGCTGAAAATGATGGGATTGGGGCCAAAATCTAAGTCTGGGGCTCAGTTTAGTTTAGAGAAGATGAATGGTCCAAGTGAGATGAACTAAAGAACAGTAAGGGCAGGGAGGCAAACAGGCAATAATCATCTGATTTAAATGTTTGTATTCAATTAGAAGAAATGACAAATAGGTCAAATATTTATTGAATACCTACAGTGGCATCCACTGTATTAGCTTACTGGCTTTAAACGGTTCCTGCACTTATGGAATGTATATTCTAGATCAGTGATGCAGAGTTCACAGGGACCAAACAAATCCTCTATGAAGAGGCAAAAGGAGAAAGTACATCTGCTCTCAACCCACTACCATGTAGACTTCCAAATCAGCCACTTCATATTTTGGAGGTGAGTAAAATGGGAAGTATGAAAAAGTCAACTATTACAAGAGTCAAACAACTAAATATCAATTCCTCCTAGAAGGAAACTGGAGGAAAACAGCAAATACAAAACCAGAAGTTTAACTTCACAGATAGCCCAAAGTAAAACCACCATGTGGCCCAAGTCCTTTTTGGTAACTTTCCCACCTCTCCTGAACTGCCACCTATGGCACTTTTCCAGGATCAAGCCATGTCCTTTTCTCTGACTTTTGCCTAGGCAAAACCTCTCAATACTTTCCTAGGGAATATAGGCACATGAGAGCATGATGGAATAACATCAGAAATCATTTGTGCTTTAGTACTAGTGAAAGAATTGACTGCCTCCTTTCCTAACGCTTTACCTTAATTAATACATACATCTCCAGAAGTTCCTATAAAGTGCTTAACTGTGAGAATTTCACACACCACAACTAGCCAGAAGGGGAGATATTTTGGAACCGGGTCCTTTTAGCAGCCACTGAAACTACACCTGTAGACAATTACCTACCTCACCTATGTATGTACAGAACAGGTTGGGAACCAAAAACCTTTGAAGAGTTGATATCCCAAGGAATTCACCATTTGCAGATTTAGAAAAATATATATTGAGCTCCATATAAATACGTGCCAAGTAACATTGTATAAGTTATTTTGTTTAATCCTAAGGACTACATTATGAAATGGTGGTCATTACATCCTCATTTTACCAATGAGGAAATTAAGGCACAAACCATCTAAAAGAAGGCAGGAAAACAGGAAAAAAAGAAGAGACACAGGAGAAATAGAAAACAAATAGCAAGATGTCAGATTTAAATCCAACCATATCAGTAATGATATTAAATATGGTCTAAACACCCCAATTAAAAGGCATCTATTGTCTGAATTAAAAAGCAAGAAAAAATATACCATGCAAATAGAATCAAAAGAAAGCTCAAGAAGATATATTTATTAATATTAAAGTATATATTAGAATGAGGAATATTACCAGGGATAAAGAGGAATATTTCATTTTCATAAAGGGTTCAATTCACCAAGAATATAAAATCCTAAATGTGCATGCCCCTTTCAAAACATATGATGCAAAAACTGACAAAGCTAAAAGAAAAAATAAGACAAATCCAGAATTATATCTGTAAATTTCAATACACCTCTCTCAGTAATTGACAGACTAAGCTAAGAGAAAATCACCTAGGATACAAATTTGTAACACCACCAACTAACTTGACCTAATTGGCTTTTACAGAACTTTACATCCAACAAGAACAGAATGCACATTCTTTTCATATTCATCATGGTAGACCAACTGCTGTGCCATAAAACAACTATTAGTAAACATCAGAGGATTTAAATAATTCAAAGTATGTTCTTTGACTACAACAGAACTGAAATAGATACCAATAACAGAAGGATAACTGAAAAATCTGCAAATATTTGGAAATTAAGCAACACACTTCTAAATAATACACTGGTCAAAGGATAAATCACAAGGGAAGTTGGAAAATACTTTGAGCCAAATGAAAATGAAAATACCACACATCAAATTTGTGGAATGCAGCTAGAGAAGTGGTTAGAGAAAAATTTATGGCATTAAATTATAAAATGCTAATGCAACACCCCCTCCACACATACACTCTCCAACATCAGGTTATTATGCAAGGAAAAGTAAGGAATGGAGAACAAAACTTAGACCTGAACCAACCCCAATCATGGAAAAGTGAACCACTACAGATAAAAGTTAAAGGAAAAGGTATAAGTGGTATCAAAAGTAACTCTGAAACTTCAAATTGCTTACCTTTGTAGTAGATGCTTGCTGACAGTACTTATCTAGGGTAACAAGAGGTTAGATCCAGGAAGGTCACTGAAGGTAGGCTGGAGAAGACTGGGGGTCAGAGTAAAAAAGAACAGCATGGCCCGGTGGAGTTGATGAATTTTAATCCCAGGGCAGATACTGTTGCTCTTGCTTTTAAAATATCTCTTGCTAAGGATGGGTTGTGTTTGGGGCCTGATATATTTATCACCCCCACACAGATGACAGTATGTGATTACCAGACAGAAGGTGGGCTTGGGGAAGTAGAAGTAGGTATAAGGGGGATAAATGGTGATTAGAGGAGACTTGACTTGGGGTTGTGAACACATAATATACCGGTGATATATTACAGACTTGTACACCTGAAACCTATATAATTTTATTAACCAATGTCACCCCAATATACTCAATAAAAAAGAAAATAAAGAAGCCTCTAGATGGGTTCTGTACCTAACTGAGGTAAGAATAGAGATGCTGGAATCACAGGCTGCTTAAATTCCATAACTCCCAAATATCAACCCTACATCAGAATCATTTGAGGAACTGTTTGTTTTTTTTTTTAAAGACATACTGATATGAGAGAGGGACATCAATTAGTTGCCTTTCACATGTGCCCAGACCAGGAATCAAACCCGCAACCTAGGAATGTGCCCTGACTGATAATGGAGCCAGTAACCTTTTGCTTTGCAGGATGATACCCAACCAACTGAGCCACATTGGCCAGGGCTTGAAGAACCGTTTTAACAACACTCCAGGTTCCTACCCCCAAGAAAATCTGATTCAGTATATTTGGAGTGGGGGGACCTAAAGTCTTCCATTACTTCTGGTTCTGATGACTCCCAGTTTGAAAAGTACTCATATAAGTATTACCACTAAGAACAATTGCTAACAGTTACAGAGTATTTGTATTGTTAAATTGAATTCATTAACAAAAGGCTATAGTGAAGACTAGGTGAGGAAGTACAAGTGGAGCTCATCACCACTCAGAGGAAACAAGCGAAGTAATCTTGAACTACAGGCACTTTCTGGTTACCTATAAAAATATGAAAAATGTGACTAACACTGATTAAGAAAATAAGGTTGATGTCAGGCTTAGTCATGAAAAAAAGAACAAAAATTGAAAAAGTCTCGAGGCAGTATGGAGCAGTATCCAAACAGGCAAAGAACATTTGCCTCTCAAATATGATCCAATCCTCTTGGCTAGTATGACAACGGGTTGGCTTCAAGGATGAAGAAAGTAAAGAATTACAGATCAAAAACCTATTAGTGTGCAGGCAGTTTATTAGTGCTAAGTTCTAATGGGAAAGCAAAAGTAAGGGTGGCAAGAGCAGGGTGGCCAACGCTGGCTGGTGTGGCTCATTGGATTGAGCACTGGCCTGAAAACCAAAGGGTTGCTGGTTCGATTCCCAGTCAGGGCACATGCCTGGGTTGCAGGCCAGGTCCCCAGTAGGGGGCACATGAGAGGAAACCATACATTCATGTTTCTCTCCCTCTCTTTCTCCCTCCATTCCCCTCTCTCTGAAAATAAATAAATAAAATCTCTTAAAAAAAAAAAAAAAAAAAGAGCAGGGTGACCAAAGCTCAGGTGACCAGTGCCCAGGTGGCCATAGGCCAGGTAGCCAAAAAGGGGGTGGTCAGGGACCTGGTGGCCAATGGCCCCCTGGCCAGAGTCCAGCTGGCCAGACCCCCTCTCTGCCCCATGTGGCAAAAGAGCCAACAGAGCAAGTCCTTTGTAGTTGGCAGGCTGGGGGTGAAGAAGTTACATATTGATTGATAGGTAAAGGTGATGCCAGTTTTTCTGGGAGAATGTGACTACTGAAACTTACATATGTGTGGGGGTCTGTTACCCCAAATCCTTATCTCACTCCAAACTCTATTTGTTCATTTTATATACATGACAAGAGGCAGGCAGTAAACCAAAGTTGTTTTATGGGCTTCACTGTGGACCTCATCCCCTTCCCCTTCCAGGCCTTAGAATGAATACACACTCTCAAGGTTCTTTTCCCAGCTAGTGGACATGATACACACAGACTTTCAAGGGCTGGCCCCCTCTCCTGCACTATCATAATTTGGCTGGCGTTGTTCGGAATGCCTGGCAGCCTTATCAAACGAGGCTCAGGACTACTGGGTCAATAGTGAGACATGACTTCCTTTGCTCCCTGTATTAAGTTCTTTGTTAGATTGTATTGGTGAGGGCCCTTCTTTTATTTCCCCTCTGGTTGCTCATTCCTAGCTGCTACGTAACATTCCCTCTCAAGTAATAGGAACCCAAATCTTTGGGGACTTTGGGCTCAGGACTGCTGGGTCAATGGGTGAGACATGTCTCCTTCCTCCTCCCTGCCTTGGTTTACTGTCTATCCTACCTAATAGAAATATATAAATTAACATCTTGAACATCTAAATCCTTCATGAAGTCTTCCCAGGTCAACCTGTTGAGAACAAGACTTCCCAAATGACACCTAGTCTAAGGTCATTCTTACCCTGAGTACTCACCATAATCTTAAAATATAACTGGATCCCAGATGCATGTGGTATGAATACTCATTTTACATAACATTTCCTGCTTGTATCTTGTTAGCATGATCTTTTTACTATATTATTGACATCTTGGATCAATTGTCCTGTGAAGCACAAAAGTTGCCTGCATAATAGTACCTAGCAGTGGCATATCTAATTACAACTTATATTCTTTAATGATATATGTAACCCTAGGAGATGAGTACCACTACGTACTGCACAAAATTAGAATCATGAAGGCCTTGAATATAGTACAATATCATTCCAGTTGGAATTTTGTGGGAAGAGGGGTAATAGTAGCTCTTCCTCAACCTGTTACTCAAGTTCAAGGACATCTAGCTATCTGTCATCCAGGAAAAAAAAAAAAGTTCTCAGACTAAGCTATAGGTAAGTACTAGGTTATTTTCAAGTTCCTATCCCTGAAATGAGGGCTACGTCTGACTTATGCTGATGCATTTCTCAAGTTTATGTGCCCTGTCCTCAATCAAAATATTCTCCTTTTCCTTTTTCCTCTATTAAACACCTCTATTTAACAACATATCACAGGAATTAAGCTTTGTTAGCCTGACCCATGTAGAAATAATGGTCATTGGAGCTTAAAACAGTACCTAAGAATCAGAAACAAAAAGCAATTATTCTTATATTGAAGTTTATCTTCGCAGGTTACCACACTTCCTTTAGTCAGTATTTCCAATATCCCTTCTATTGTTATTCTTAATTATCATGTATATTTGTATCTATAAATACAACAAAATCTGTATTCAATTAGCGTGAATTAGTACCTTTTAAGCAGCTCCTCTTTTTATTCTCAACTCTAGACACAATAAAATCTCTTTGACCCTGACAGTGTCTCTAAAAATGTTACTTCAATTAAAAAAAATTAAATGCTTAAACCATGCTTCTGATAAGTGATGAAAATATTAAGCAGCTGTAATATTATAAGCTTCACTCTAAGAGGCAGCCTTGCAGATCAGGATCCACAAAAATGAAATAAAAGAAAATCAAAGGGCTGGGCACAACATTTCAACTAATGAGATCTTGTTTATGTTGCTTGTACCATGGGAATCAAACAACAGTTGCAAGAGTTTCTGATCTTTACAAACTTGCTTATAAAAACTAAGGCTTCATGAGTCCCACTTGATAAACCCTGTCCCAAATAGACAATTTTTTTTCCTGTACTAAACCAAACCATCAGAGACCTGGGTGCCAGGACCACATATTTCTACAATGGTAATATTGCAGAAATATCCTTACTAGAATGATTTGAGGTGTTGGCCATCAGCTAACATTTGGGGCAATTACAAGACATGCACCTTTGTTTTATTTACTGAAAAGACAGGGTTTCTTCATTATGAGAATGCAAGTAAGTCTTTTAGGCTTCGCTGCCAGAAAATGTTTGCCACCATGACAGGCTTTTTATATGATGGTCACTGTAATTATAGTATCTGGCCACATTACATTCTCTGTGTAGCCTGCCAGGTTTCTCAGAACTGATTCATAACCCAGGTGTATATAGAATTTAGAATATTAACCTCATTTTAGGTATATTTCACCCAGAAATCAAATATTATCATTTACTTTTTAAATACTGTGCCATATGTTTTTACATAAATCCTTTTCTGGACATGGTAGGGTTAAAAATAAAACAAAAAAATCAATGAAAAAAAAAGGCTGCTTGGGCTTCCATCCATAATTGGCTAAAGCGCTTCCCTGAAATAGAAAATGGCACTACAGGACTTCTGTTCAAGTTGGCTGTGTAGGTAAACGCAGAACTCAGAACCTCCTACAGCCACATCAAAATTATAACTAAACTACAGAGCCATCACTCAGAACCACCTGAAATCTGGCTGAATGGAAGTCCTACATCTAGGGGCTTAAAGAAGTCACATAAGACTGATAGAAGGGACAAAGACAAGGAAGGGCTAGTCCCACACCTTCATGTGGTGGATAAAAATTGGGAGGGATATCTCAGCTGCAGAGATAACCCCTGAGGATTGATGGGTCCCGGCTGCATACCAGGCCCTCCAGTTCAAAGCTCCAGTTCCAGGAAGAGAAGTACCATAACTTCTGGGTGTAAAACCATTGAGGATTGGGACTGAGTGAGGTGAAGGCTTCTGGAGTCCCAGGCAGTTCCTCTTAAAGGACCTGTGCATGGACTTACTCGGACTCACTCCCTCTGAGCTCCAGCACTGGGACAACAGCTCAAAAGGCACCAGGGACATACAGGGAGGAAATTAATTGTCTGGCATCAGGCAAGAGCTGGAGAACCAGCTTCCCTTCACCCCACAGAGCTGGCAGGTAGGTGCCATATCTGAGTCTCCATCATCCTAACACTGTTCTGTACCTAGTGATTCCCTAAGTCATCACCCCACCCAAATTGCAGGCCCACCCAAGCCATTTCCAGTGCCTTTTCCATATAAATTGCCTGTCTTGGTTCCTGCTGCAGACTTTCCCAAAATTTCTCAAAGGTTCACAATTTGCAAACAAGCAGCATCTGGCCTTGCTGTGCCCCTTACCTCTATCTAAGTGGCCCCAGGCCCAGCATTTGCAACAGCTGGCCTTGGTTCAACCTTGGCCTCTCCTAGTCACCTCCAAGTTCAGCACAAGTAGCAGCCATCTGCAGATCACTGTAGTTCCCTGAGTGGCCCTGAGCAGGGCACAAGCAGTGGCTGACCGTGCACCTTGACGAAGGCCCCAGTGCTGGTGCACCCAGTGGACAGCTTCAGACCATGGAGGATTACAACTCTATCACCTCCACAAGCAACACACTCAAGGGGTGGGCTCAGTGAGCACCAGAGCCCCCAGAAGCAAGTCTTGCTCCATGAAGTCAGCTTCTGCACAGCAACTTCTCTGTGGTAGTTACAGCCAGTCCTCACAGTTTATCAGCCTGTGGGTCAGTCCCTCCCAGTGACACCAACAGCAATCAAGGCTCAACTATAACAGGACAGTACACATAGCCCACACAGAATGCACCTGGAGTGCCCAGCTTGGGTGACTAGTGAGGATGTGCCACTGTGCCCTATAGGACACCTAATACATAAGGCTACTATACCAAGTCCAAGAGACAGCAACTCTACCTAATACATAGAAACAAACAGGAAAACAGCCAAAATGTGGAGACAAAGAAACAGGTTCAAAATGAAAGAAAAGGAGAAATCTCCAGAAAAAGAAATAGAGGAAAGCAAATAAAGAGACACAGAGTTCAAAGCAAGAGTTGTAAGGATGTTCAAGGAACTTAGTGAGAACTTCAACAACATGAAAAAGGACAAAGAAACCATAAAAAAAGAACCAGTCAGAGATGAAAGAAACAGTAACTGAAATAAGGAATAATTTACGGGAAAACAACAGTACAGTAGAAGAAACCAAGAATCAAATCAGTCATTTAGAATATAAGGAAGCAAAAAACACCCAATCAGAACAGCAAAAAAAAAAAAAAAAAAGGGAATTAAAAAAATGAAGATAGTATAAGGAGCCTCTGGCACAATTTCAATCATCCTAATATTTGCATCATGGGGGTGCCAGAAGAAGAGAGAAAGATACTGAAAACCTACTTTAAAAAATAATGATAGGAGCCCTGTCTGGTGTGGCTCAGTGGATTGAGCACTGGCCTGTGAACTAAACAGTCACCAGTTCAATTCTTAGTCAGGGCACATTCCTGGGTTGGGTCCCCAGTGTATGGCATGCAAAAGGCAACCACACATTGATGTTTCACTCCCTCTCTCCTTCCCTTCCCCTCTCTCTAAAAATAAATAAATAAAATCTTTTAAAAAATGACAGGAAATTTCCCTAACTTGGTGAAGGAAATATACATACCAGTCCAGGAAGAGCAGAGAGTTCCAAACAAAATGAACTCACAGAGGCCCACACCAAGACAAATTATAATTAAAATGCAAAAGGTTAAAGACCAAGAGTCTTAAAAGCAGCAACAGAAAAGCAGCCAGTTACCTACAAGGGAGCTCCCAGAAGAATGTCAGCTGATTTCTCAATACAAACTTTGCAGGCTAGGACATAGAGGCAAGAAATATTCAAAGTGATGAAAAGCAGGACCTACAACCAAAATTACTCTACTGAGAATACTTCCAGTCAAGATGGTGGCATAAACACAGCTAACATCTTCGCAAAACCACATCAAAATTACAAGTAAATTATAGAAAAACCATCACTCAGAACCATCAGAAATCGAGTTGAATGAAAGTCTGACAACTACAGAATTAATCTTCCAGACTGGTAGGAGGGGCAGAGTGTGAAGACAGACTGGTGCAACACTCATGTGTGGTGGATAAAAACTTGGAAAGGATATTCAGGAGCAAGGAGTCCCAACCCCACAACAAGCCCTCCAGCCCAGTGTTCCAGTGACAGGAAGATAACTCCCCAAAACTACTGACTGAAAATACCAGCAGGGGTTGAGTCAGTGGAAGAAACTTCTGTAGTCCCAAGTAATTCTTCTTAAAGAACCCACAAATGGACTTACCTACTCAGACTCACCACCTCTGAGCTCCAGTACTAAGGTAGCAGCTTGAAAAGCACCAGTTGCATACAGAGAGGAAGTGAAGGTTCTGGCATCAAGCTGAGCGCTAGAGAGACAACATTCTCCCAGAAAAAAAGGCCTTGTCCCTTTTCTGAACCCTCCTCCCACAGAGCCACAAAGCCACAGAGCCCACAGGCAGGGGCCATATCTGAGACTTCATCAACCTGGCTAACACTGTTTGTCCCCCCATGGGGATCCCCTGAGATTCAGATCCCACCAATTTATGAACCCACTCAAGCTGTTAAGAGATTTTCCCATATGAATGGCTGATCTTAGCTAATGCTTCACAACTTCCTAAATCCTCTCAAACAAGCACATCCAGCCTTAGTGAGCCCCCAGCCTGTAACACTTGCTAAGTGGACCCAGGCACCACACTAGCAGTAGCCAGCCTACGTAACCAGCTTGGCTTCACCTGGGAACCTCCAAACCCAGAACAAGTAATAAGTCTCCCAGATAACTTTATAGCCCAGGCAGGTTGGCCCTGGGCAAAACACAAGTGGGGGCTGACCTTGCCCTGTGCCACCCAGGAAACTGCAGAGCCTGCGCACCCAGCGGAGAGCTACAGATGACATCAGAGCAACACCACCCTGCACCTGCACAGCTGACCCTCAATGGAGGGCAGAGGTTGGTGGTCAGTGGTCACAGTCAGTCCTTGCAACTGACTGGCCAGTTAAGTCCCTCTCATTGATCTGCCAACAGCAACCAAAGCTCAACTACAAGAGGAGGGTATACTCAGCCCACATGAAGGGTACACACTGAGTAGCCAGCTTGGGTGACAGGGGAGGCAGTGCCACTGGACCCTACAGGCCACCTACTACATTAGGCCATGCTGTTAAGACAGGGAGTGCAGCAGCTCTGCTGAATAGATAGAAACAAACACAAGGAGCCTGCCAAAATGAGGAGGAAAAGAAACAAGGCCCAAATAAAAAACACGGATCAAAACTCCAGAAAAATAACTAAACAAAAGGGAGGTAAGCAATCTATCAAGATGCAGAGTTCAAAACACTGGTTATAAGTATGCTCAAGGAACTTAGTGAGGACCTCAACATCATAAAAAAAATCCAGTGAGAAACAATGGATACACTAATTGAAATAAAGAACAATTTACAGGGAAACAACAGTAGAGTGGATGAAGCCAAGAATCAAATCAATGATTTGGAACACAAGGAAGAAGAAAGCAACCAATCAGAATAAGAAGGAAAAAGAATTTTTTTTAAAAAAGGAGGATAGTGCAAGCACCCTATGGGACAACTTCAAGTGTTCCAACATTCACATCACAGGGTTGTCAGAGGGAGAAGAGAAAGAGCAAGAAATTGGAAATCTATTTGAAAAAACAGAAGACTTTCCTAATTTGGTAAAGGAAATAGATATGCAAGCCCAGGAAGCACAGTGACCCAAACAAGATGCAAAGAGGCCCACTCCAAGACGCATCATAATTTAGTACCAAAGGTTAAAGAATAGAGAACTGAAAAATCAGCAAGAGAAAATAAGTTAGTTACCTATAAGGGAGTGCCCATAAGACTATCAGCTGATTTCTCAAAAGAAACTTCACAGGCTAGAAGGGACTGGCAAGAAATATTCAAAGTCATGAAAAGCAAGGACCTACAGCCAAGATTGCTCTATCCAGCAAAGACAGCATTTAGAATCAAAGGGCAGATATCTTCCCAGAGAGGGAAAAACTATGAGTTCATCTTCACCAACCAATTATTATACGAAATGTTAATAGGACTTATTTAAGAAGAACAGGAGGAGGAGTGGAAAATGGTGGCCAAACAGGTAGAAGCCAAGTTCACTTGCTCTTGCACCCAGCTTGGTCACTTAGCTGATCTTCTGAAAAATAAAAGAAATGAATGGTCAATGGAATCTTAGCTGACATCAAGTTTGGAAGCCAAAGTGCACAGAAGGCACTTCGAAATGGGCACGTGCAAGACACAGCAGGAGTTGTGACTACCAGTCAGCCAGCTGGAGGGGAGAACCTACCAATGAATGAGCCACCAATAAGCAAAGCCCAAGCACAACAAGACACCCCATGCAAACTGAATACAGAGTAAGCCTAGAGCACCCAGATCAGATCAGAGACTGCACCACTGAGTCCCACAGAACTCCTACCACAGAAGTCCATCCCACGAAGACAGGGGGGGTAAAACAGGGTATCCTGAGACACAGAAACAAACAAAAACTCACCTAAAATGGGAAGACAAAGAAAGAAGCCCCAGTCAAAAGGAATGAAGGATTCCCCAGAAAAAGAGATAAATAAAATTGAGGCAAGCAGTCTATCAGACATAGAATTTTAAATGAATTTTAACCATAGAATGGTTAGAAGGAGGCTCAAGGAACTCAGTGACTGCTACAAGAACTGGGTGGGAACTAGAGCAGCATGAAAAAGGACATAGAACCTATGAAAAAGAACAAAGAAGAAATGAAGAACACAATATCTGAAAAGAAAAATACACGAAAAAGAATTAAAAGCAGGCTAGATGAAGCAGAGGAATCAGTGAGCTGGAAGACAAGGTAGAAAGAAATCCCCTGACAGAGCAACAAAATGAAAAAAAGACTCAAAAAGAATGATAGTTTAAGGGAACTAAGGGACAACATGAAATGTAACAACAATCACAACATAAGAATATCAAAAGAAGAAAAGGAGAAAGGGATAGAAAAGCTGTTTGAAAAAAAAATAATCACAGAAAACTTCCCAAACTTAGTGAGGGGAAAAGTCACACAAGTTCAGGAAGCAGAGGTCCCAATCAAGATGAACCCAAACAGGCCTCCCCCAAGATACAACATAATTAAAATGCCAAATGTTAAAGACAAAGAGAGAATTTTAAAGGCAGCAAAGGAGAAACAGCAAGTAACATACAAGGGAGCTCCAATAAGGCTATCAGCAGATTTCTCAACAGAAACACTAAAAGGCAGAAGAGATGGGCATGAAATATTTCAGGTGATGAAAAACAAAGTCCTACAACCAAGACTACTCTATCTAGCAAGGCTCTCATTTAAAATAGTGAAATGCTTCCCAGATAAAAGAAGGCTAAGAGTATGTCTCCACCAATCCAACATTGCAAGAGATGCTAAAAGGACTGCTATAAAAAGAAGAGGCAGAAAGAGAGAGGAGAAGGGAGGGGAAGAGAGAGAAAGAGAACAAGAGAGACAGAGAGAAACACAGGTATGGAAAAAATGACAATAAGTAAGTACTTACCAATAATAACCTTAAATGTAAATGGTTGAAATGTTCCAATCAAATAACTTAAGGGAGCTGAATGGATAAGAAAACATGACATGCCCTGGCTGGTGTGGCTCAGTAGATTGAGTGCTGGCCTGTGAACCAGACTCTCCAGTTCAATTTCCAGCCTAGAGCACATGCCTGGGTTACAGGCCAGGTCCCTACTATGGGGCATGTCAGGGACACCACACATTCATGTTTCTCTCCCTCTCTTTCTCCCTCCCTTCTCTTCCCTAAAAAATAAATAATTTTTAAAAAAAAAAAACACATTTAAAAAGGAAAACATGACCTGCATACATGCTGTCTACAAGAGACTCACCTCAGAAAAAAAAAAGCTACAGACTGAAAGTGAGGGAAAAAATACTCCAATAAATGGACACACACAAAAAAAAGCCAGCATAGCAATACTTATATGTGATAAAACAGATTTCAAAACAAAGGCCATACAAAGAGATAAGAGAAGTACACTTCATAATAATCAAGGGAAGCATCCATGAGGAATATATAACCATTGTAAACATATATGCACCCAACATAGGAGCACCCAAATATATAAGGAAAATCTTGGAGGACTTCAAGAAAGATATAGACAGCAACACCTTATAGTAGGGGATTTTAACACCCCACTGTCAACAATGGATAGATCTTCCAAACAAAGAATCAAGGATATGTGGCACAGAACGACACTCCAGATCAAAGGAACTTAACTGATATATATATAGAACCTTTCATCCCAAAGAAGTAAAATACACATTCTTTTCAAATGCACATGGGACATTTTCAAAGACAGTCCACATTATAGGATACAAAACAAGCCTCAATAAATTCAAGAAAACTAGAAATCATATCAAGCATTTTCTCAGATCACAATGGCTTGAAACTAGAAACCAACATCAAGGAAAAAACTCAAAAGTATTCAAATTTATGGAGATTGAATAGCATGCTATTAAACAATGAATGGTTGAAAAATAAGATCAAGGAAGAAATCGAAGTTTCTGGAAACAAATGAAGATGAACACACAACAGCCCAAAACCTATGGGACACAGAAAAGGCAGTGCTGGGAGGGAAGTTTATAGCAATACAGGCCTACCTAAAAAGGACAGAAAAAATCTCAAATAAACAAAATAATCCTGTATCTACAAGAACTAGAGGAATAACAGCAAACAATACTCAGAGTGAGTAGAAGGAAGGAGATAATCAAGATCAGAGCAGAATTAAATGACAGAGACACTATAAGAAAAATTCAAAGCATCAACAAATCCAAGAGCTGGCTCTTTGAAAAGATAAACAAAAATCGACAAGTCTTTAACAAGACTCATTAAGAGAAAAAGATAGATGACCCACATAAATAATATCAGAAATGAAAGAGGAAAAATTACAACTTATACCACAGAAATACAAAGGACTGTCAGAAATCACTACAAACAAGTACACACCAAAAAAAATTTGAAAAACTGGGCAAAATAGTAAAATTTCAAGAAACATATAATCTTCCAAAACTGAATCAAGCAGCAGCAGAAAGCCTGAGTAGACCAATAACAGCTAGTGAAACTAAAGCAGTAATGAAAAATCCCCGGTACACAAATGTCCTGGACCGATGGCTTCATGGGTGAATTTTACCAAACATTTAGGGAAGAGATAAATCTGTCCTGCTCATACTACTCCAAAAAATTTAAGAGGGAAGACTCTCAAGCTCTTTTTATGAGGCCAGTATAATGCTAATTCCAAAATCTGGTAAAGATACAACAAAGAAAGAAAACTACAGGCCAATATCACTGACGAACATAGACGCTAAAATCCTCAACAAAGTACTGGCAATCCATATTCTAAATACATCTAAAAAATCATACACCATGATCAAATGGGATACATCCCAGGGATGCAAGGATGGTACAATATTTGCAAATCAATAAATGTAGTACTCCACAAACAAAATGAAGAAGAAAAATCACAGGATCAATCAATAGATGCTGAAACAGCATTTGATAAAGTACAGCACCCATTTATGGATAAAAAAAACACAGCAAACTGGGAGCAGAGGGATCATATCAATACAATTGAAGACCATATATGAGAAACCTACAGCCAACATCATACTCAATGGGCAGAAACTAAAAGCTTTCCCACTAAGATCAGGAACAAGACAGGGATGTCTGCTTTCACCACTTCTATTCAATATAGTATTGGAAGTCCTAGCCACAGCAATCAGACAAAAAAGAGAAATAAAAAGTGGAAGGAAAGGAGGAAGTAAAAATGTCATTATTTGCAGACAACATGATAGTGTATGTAGAAAACCCCATAGACTTAACCAAAAAACTACTCGACCCAATAAGTGAATGCGGCAGAACAGCAGGAAACAAAGTCAATATACAAAAATTGAAGGCATTTTTGTGCACCAACAATGAAATATCAGAAACAGAAATTAGGGAAAAAATCACATTTACTATAGCAACGGGAAAAATAAAGTACCTATGAATAAACTTAGCCAATGAGGTAAAAGATTTGTACTTAGAAAAATACAGAACAGTGAAGAAAGAAATTAAGGAAGACACAAATGGAAGCAGATACCATGTTCATGGATTGAAAGAATTCATATTATTAAAATATCCATACTACCCACAGCAGTTTATAGATTCAGTGTAATCCCTATCAAAATACCAATGATATATTTCACAGACACAGAATACTTTAAAAATTTAAATGGAATCATAAATGACCCTGATTATTCACAGTAATATTGAGAAAGAACAAAGTAGAAGGGATCACAATAACTTAAACTATATTACAAGGCCATGGCAATCAAACAGTCTGGTATTGGCATAAGAACAGATACATTGATCAGTGGAACAGAACAGAGGGCCCAGACAAAACCATGTCACTATGGACAAATAATATTCGACAAAGGGGGCAGGACCATAAAATGGAGTAAAAATAATCTCTTCACTAAATGGTGCTGGGAGATCTGGACAGGTACATGCAAAAAAAAAAAAAAGAGAGAGAGAGAGAAACTCGACCACCAACTTACACCATTCAGCAAAATAAATGCAAGATGGATAAAGACTTCAATGTAAGTCGTGACACCATAAAAGTACTAGAAGAAAACATAGGCAGTAAAATGTCAGATATCCTATACAGCAATACCTTCACTGATATGTCCCCCAGAACAAAGGACATAAAGGAATGAATAAACAAATGGGACTTCAAGATAAAAAGCTTCTGCACAGCTAACAAAAACATCAGCAAAATGAGAAGGGACGCAACTGTATGGGAAAACATTTTTGCCAATGATACCTCAGACAAGGGTTTGACCTCCAAAATATGTAAAGAACTCACATGACTCCACCACAGGAACATAAACAATCCAGTTAAAAAGCAGATGAAGGACGTGAACAGACACTTCTCCAAGGATATACAGGGGCACATAGACATATGAAAGAATGCTCAGCGTCACTAGCCATCAGAGAGATGCAAATTAAAACTACAATGGGATATCACTTCACAGTGGTCAGAATGGCCATCATAAACAAATCAACAAACAAGTGCTAACAAGGACGTGGGGAAAATGGAGCCCTAGTGCACTGCTGGTAGGAATGCAGACTGGTGCAGCCACTGTGGAAAACAGTACGGAATTTCCTCAAAAAAAAACTAAAGCTGGAACTGCCTTTTGATTCAGCAATTCTGCTACTGGGAATTCACCCTATGAATCCCAACTGACCTATTCAACATAACTTATGCACCCCAATGTTCATAGCAGCACTACTTAGAGCAAGAGCCAAGTGCTGGAAACAGCCTAAGTGCCCATCAGTAAAAGAATGGATCAAAAAACTGTGGTACATTTACACAATGGAATTCTATGCAGCATAAAGAAAGAACTCCTACCCTTCATGACAGCATGTATGGAACTGGAGAGCATTGTGCTAAGTGAAATAAGCCAGATGGTGAAAGACAAATACCATGTGATCTCACCTGTAAGTGGAATCCAATCAACAAGACAAAAAAATGAACAAAATAGAACCAGAGATGTGGAAATAAAGCTCAGTGACGAGAGGAGGGGACAGAGGGATAACAAGGAAAGAAGGGGGACTAGTCAAGGGACATGTATAAAGGACACATGGTAATAGACTGAGGGACTGGGGGCGGGGTGGGGCAGGGGAGAGCAACAAGGGAAAAATTGAGACTGTAACTGAACAATAAAAAGATCAAAACTATGAACAATAAAACTGCATTAAATATGTATCTATCAATAATTGAATCTAAAAAAACAAACTAAGCAGACAAGAACAGAGACAGAATCATAGTCATGGAGAGCATTTTGATGATTCCTAGATGGGAGGGGATGTGGGGAAGAGTGAAGAGGTGAAGGGATTAAGAATTACAAAGATAGTTACAGAATAGGGGAATGTAAGGTACAGTATAGGAAATGAAGAAGCCAAAGAATTTCTACGCATGACCCATGGACATGAGCAATGGTTGTGGGGATTGTCTGAGGGAGTGCAGGGTGTTGAGTGGAGGGGAGTAGAGGGGGGGAAATTGAGACAACTGAAATAGCACAATCAATAAAATATAATTAGAAAAACCAAGAAGAAAATTTCTCTACCCAGTAATCTTTTAGAATTGAAGGATAAAAAGCTTCCCAGACAAGAAAAGGCTAATGGAGTTCATCACCATCACCACCAAACTGGTATTATATGAAATTAAAGTGTATCCTTTATAAAGAAAAAAGATAAAAATAACATGAATAAAATGGCAATAAACACGTATCTATCGGCAACTGGATGTAAAAAAAAATAAACTAACATGCACAAAGGAAACAGACTCATAGAGCGAGAGAACATTTTGATGGTTGCCAGATGAGGGGGGTACTTGGGAAGATAGGGGCAAAGGTGAAGGGATTAAGAAAGACAAATTGGCCAAAGAACATATAGGCATATTTGCATAGCCCATGGACACGATGTGGTAAAGGCCCAGGACAGGGGACAGAGGCTGGGTAGAGACGGGCAAAGGCAGGGAAGGAATGGGGGGCACTGCAGATAAGTCATGAGGATGTAAAGTACAGCATAGGGAATGTAGTCATTATGGTGTCAGATGGGTACGAGATTGATAGCGATGATCACTTAGTAAACTACATAATGTCTAATCACTAAGGCATATACCTGAGACTAATATAATATTGTATGTAAACTGTAACTGAAAAATAAAAATATTAAATGGCAAAAAATGGCACTATGCTATAGTATTAACTAGTGACTTTCCACTAAATTGCAAATCACTTGTAGATCATTTGACAAGATGTTCTTATTTTTGCCCCTAACTTTTAAGACAAGGAAGGGAATGGATGACTATTTTCCAACTTCTCACCAGCTCCAAAGAAGACAGGTTCAGGGTTAGTTATAAAGGTTTTGGAGTTCTTTGGAACAAGACCAAGAAAAAGCAAACTCACCATTTTATGTCTTTTTGGGAATCAAGTGAAAGCTATAGACCTATAAAAAATGCACACACTACAACTTGCATTCAATTTCTGGGGGATCCATAGATACCCTCCAAGTCCATTTATGAGCCTAAAGTTAAAAACCACCTTCTAGTAAATGGCAAGCTTAGATACCAGACACTAGAGCTCACAGCCTACATCCTGAGATAAATCCTGCATATTACACAATTTTCATGTAAAAGCTCAATGAGTGGGGGATTAAAGATAGCTAATGCTCATATTATTTAGTAATATTCATACTGTAATAACTGCCTCAAAATATCCTGCTTTGCACACTCCACATTATCACATTGTACATAAAGCGGCTAAACCCTGCTTCACCCAATCCCTCAACCCAGGTTTATTTTTCCTCAGAGAACCTCCCTCCACCTAACATTAAATTGCTGTTTAACTCTATTGACTAGAATGAAGTTCCATAATGGCAGGGACTTTGTTTTGCTCATGGTTATACCTGTGGTGCATTAAGAGGCACTCAAATATTTGTTATACGTCTTTCATAGAATTTTTTATTAACAGGTTTTTGTAATTCAAGATTTACTGAAACTTGGTCATGCTCATTCATTTACATATCATCTATGGCTGCTTTCAATGCTATCATGGCAGAGTTGAGCAGTTGCCACGGGGTCCACATAGTCTGCAAAGCCTAAAACACTTGCTACCTGGTTCTTCACAGACTTTGCTGATCACCAGTAGCACTCATTTGGCCCTCATTTCTCAAGCCAACTCCTTTGTACCCAGAACATAGGAGATGCTTTTAAAAACAGCTATCACTACACATATACAGATTTGCTACTTGCAACGTAATTTTTCCACAGTTAAATCAAAAATTAGTATTTTCCCCTCTCAATGCATTTCTACCAAGACCACAACCAAAGATTACCTGTGTTCAATACTTTTGGGAATAGAGAGAAGTGATAGTATGCTAAGTAGTGGCAAGGGTTCTCGTTCAGACTCACAACCGTGCTTTAAAATGTGAAAGCAAGCTTTCCTATTTCAGAGAAATGATTTTGAGGTAAACCATAGTTATTTACTCAACGGCAAAATAATTCTAAGATGTATCATTTCTTTTTATGCCAGGCACATTATAGGTGCTCAAATGGTCATCGAATGGATCACTCTCCCATAAATACTGTGATCATCAAATTTTGAAAATTACAGTTACCTGAAAAGGAGATCAAGATTTATATTCTTTTATCAATTCTAGAATACTCTCAGCTTTGTCCAATTCTTTTAAAAATTATAGCCTTTGTCACTAAAAAAAAAAATTAGTTTGCAGCCCTGGCTGGTGTAGCTCAGTGGATTGATGCAGGCCTGCAAACCAGAGGGTCAACAGTTCAATTCCCAGTCAGGGCACATGCCTGGGTTGCGGGCCAGGGCCCCGCTGGGGATGTGCAAAAGGCAACCAATTGATGTTTCTCTCCCTCTCTTTCTTCCTCCCTTCCCCTCTTCTCTAACAATAAATAAATAAAATCTTTAACTTTTTAAAAAAATTAATTTTCATAGGTATCATTGGTTCCAAGTAACTGAAGAATAAATGGTAATTCTTGGCATCATTTCAGCCCAATGTTTACCCAGGCCCAGAGGTAAGCAAATAAAATGTTTTCATATAATTGAAGGAGATATCATTGGAAAACATTATAGTCCATGGACTAAGATGGATGTGAGAAAAGGGCTGGGAACCTTACTGAGTTATCTTTGCTGGGTTATTTTGAATAAACAACATACACAACCATTTGAGAAAATTGTTTATTTAGAAAAAAGGTTACACCAGTAGAATTCAGTAGATTAAAAAATTTTCTTTTAAAAATGTCACTCAAACTTTTCCAGGTGAAAGTTCAGCAATACAAAGCTCCTCTAGCTGTAGAATTGAAACAAAACTAAGTTTTGACACCCCCCCCCAACCGCAAATTTGTCTAACAAAATAACAGGAAATATGGCAAGGGACAAGTGCGTGCTGGTACCTTTTTCTTTTTTTTACACAGATTTTACTGTTGTACATGTTCTATATAAAGTGAACTTTAAGCATTGCATTAGACACTGCTCCTACTTTGTTTTCAGTGAATAATATTAAAAACTGGCCAAATAATAAATTAAAAATGAGTTTTAAATGAGGTAAATTCAAAATAGTTCAATAATTGTTTATTTTCAGCTTCAAACAATAAAAAGAAGACATTTCAGATTTTAAAAAAAAACTAACCTGAAGTGAAATTCTGTACATATGAAACCTTATTTGCTTCTTGGGAACTCTATGCAGCACATTGTGCTAAAAATATGGAATAGTTAACACTTTCAGCCATTTACTGAAAATAAATATGCAGAAACTAAGCAACAAGTTAAATACAGTAATGTACAACTCAACAATTTAAAGTTTTCGGCATGGGGTAATAAAGCAGATAAATGAATAATTTAAGAAGATGCAACTGGGCCCTCTTCATTCGTGATTCTTGGCAATCTACTCAGGATTATACATGTCTGGTCACAGCTGAACCATTGCATTTGAATTTCATCTGAAAGAAACAAAGTAATTATATTGATCGATGAAGGAAGAAAGGAGGGAAGGATGAAAGGAGAGAAGAAAGAAGTTGGAAGGAGAAGAAGGGAAGGGAGAGGAGGGAAAGGTGGGAGAAGAAGGGGAGTGGAGGGGAGTTTGGTTTAACAAAGTAGAAAAAATCAGTGAGTTCTATCAATAACAAAGGCTTGAATTAAATCCCTAGATAAGGATAAAATATCTGTGTATTTCTTATTGCCCACTCTCCAATACCATTAAAGATAGGCACACTACAATGACTTCAAATTAAAAAACACTGAACATTTTATCTGTGAAAGAGGGATGAGTAGGGGAGGGGAGGAAGGTAAAAATGAAATAGAAACAAGTAAAACATTCTTCAGGGGTAGGCAATAGCTTGTCAAAAGTAAATATAACACATAGCAATGAAAAAGAACCAATTTTAACATGATCAACAAAAAAAGAGAAAAATGACATCACATTTTTCACAAGGGCATGACTTTAATAGTGACTTATATTAAGATGCAATGTCTGCTAAATTATAAAAATTGCTTTAAAAATATATTGACTTAATTATACTCATTTCCTTTCCTTTATGTATTGACATTTTTCAAATACTGCATACTGAAATAAATTCAAAACATGATCATTACAACATGTGGCAAATAACTTATCTGCCTAACATTTTCTCATTCATTTTAAACTAATGCTTAACGCATTAAACTTTATTGATGAAAATACTACATTCACATATTTCATAAAATCAGAGCTAGAAGAGCCTTAGAAAATAATCACACTTGCATGAAATGCTGACAAATAATTTACATATCATTTCTATACAGCATTCTGTTCACACCATGTATAATCTTGATATCTTCTTAATTATAATTGTGGATACACTAATGGTGAACTTACAATTTTAATACTTAAAAATCATTGTTCCTGTCCATAATTGATGAATGGATAAATAAAATATGGTACACATTCATACAATGGATTATTCAGTTATAAAAAGAAATGAAGTTTTGATACATGCTATATCATGGATGAACCTTGAAAATACGATGCTATGTGAAAGAAGCCAGACGCAAAAGGTCACTATATTGCATGATTCCATTTTTGTAAAATGTCCAACACAGGCAAATCTATAGAGACAGAAAGTATATTAATCATTTCCCGGGGCTGGGGAAGGGCAGAACTGGGAGTGACTGCTAACAGGTGTGGGTTCTCTTTAGGGTGATGGAAATGTTCTGGAATTCATTGTGATGTTTACACAACATAGTATTAATAAATATACTAAAACCCATTTTTAAATGGCAAGTTTTATGTTCTGTGAATTTTATCTCATTTTTTAAATGGCAAAAAAAGTCAATGTTCCAATCAAGAGTATCATGGTATCAGTACAGCCGTAACAAGAATAAGAAATAGGTTCTCAATCAGAAAGATGTCACAACAGGAGAATTACTGAGCAAGGGAAATTGTGATGACACATTTAAGGGCATATTGAAGGATAAAACCGCTATTGCTGTTAAAACACGTAAAGATGACCTTTCCCAGGAATGGAAATTAAAATTTTTACAAGAAGCCAAAATCCTCAAGCAATACAATCATCCCAATATTGTCAAACTTATGAGTTCATACACAAATGCAGTCTATCTACATTATTAAGGAACTGGTTCCAGGAGGCGATTTCCTCTCCTTTCTGAGAAAGAAGGATAAACTGGAACAGTTAGTGAAATTTTCATTAGATGCTGCTTCTGGATGGCGAATTTCAAGTAAAAATTGTATACACAGGGACCTTGCTGCAAAGGAACTGTCTGGAGGTGAAAATAATGTTCTGAAAATCAGTGACTTTGGAATGTCTCGTCAAGAGGATGGTGGTGTATATTCATCTTCTGACTTAAAGCAGATTCCCATTAAATGGACAGCACCAGAAGCTCTTAATTATGGGAGATACCGTTCTGAGAGTGATGCATGGAGCTTTGGCATCCTCCTCTGGGAGACCTTCAGCTTAGGGATCTGTCCATACCCTGGAATGACAAATTAGCAAGCACAAAAGCAAGTGGAAAGAAGATACTGGATGTCAGTCTCTCAGCAGTGTCCAGAGTGTATTTATAAAATAATGCTGAAGAGCCCTAGCCGAGTAGCTCAATTAGTTGGAGCCTCATCCCAATACACCAATGCTGTGGGTTCGATCCCCAGCAGGACACAAACAAGAATTAACCAATGAATGCATAAATAATCAGAACAACAAATTGATCTTTCTCTCTCTCTCTCAAATCAAATATATATAAAGTGTTGGGATTACAAACTTGAAAACCAACCCAAGTTCAGTGAACTTCACAAATTGTCGCCAAGAAAAAGTCACATAGTGATGAAACAGCGCCAAATGCAGCCTTCAGGACTCCTATCTTCCAACAGAATATTTTCTTCTCACTAACAATGAATTTACCTGGAACATTCTCTAAAGCTTTTTAAATTAATGTTTTATTAAAATATGGGCCCCTTTAACCACTGTAAACAAGAAAGCACAGGCTCTAAATGCAACGGATCATACAGATCTATCTTTTTCACACCCAGAACTGTTGTTTCTCAAAGGGTTTCTACTTCAGGTTCAGTTCAGAGTTACCTGCACTTTCTCCTAGACACCTCTACTTTATTGGTGCTATAAACAGCACTGGTAATACCATGTTTGCAGGACACATTCTAAAAAAAAAAGTGGCCTTCCACTCTGCTAAGACAAGATTACCTTTGTAAACATCACTTTCTACTGAGAATTATCTGGACATCCTAGGTTTTTTTCCTTTTTGCTTGCCAGAAACAGGCCCTGACAAATCAGTAACATTGTCATTTACCTATGTTCCACCACTCCTTCCTCCTTTTTCAGGGCATCAAAAAACTGCATGAAATGACCTCAAAGAGCACCCTCTCAGGGTTAAGGCAGCTGATTTTAAATGATGTTATTTGATAGGGACCAATGACAGCAAGAAGCAAGTCTGAAAAGAAGGGAGGTCTAGAGAAAAGAGCAGCTATACTGGCGATCAAAGTAGAGAAGACAAATTCAGCCTTTCTTATCAGAGGTATGCTTTTATAAACACAGACTATCTAACTTTATGATCAAATTCACCAAGAAGGTCCTAAGAAATATTTTAATAGCTCACAGATTTCTCATAAAAGAGCCCTCCCTCATGGCAAAATGTGCGTTAGAGGAAATATAAGCCCACAATGAATTAACAGACTATTTTTGGTTAAGTGTCTTGGCCTCAGAGAAGGTATTCCAGAATTCAGTTCCCTTTAAGATTTCATGATACTAGTTTGTTCTCCCTCTCCCTCCAAGTAAAAAGGTATATATAGATGAAGTTGACAGCTAAAAAGTCAAATGAACATTTATTTATGAGGTTGAAAGAAGTTACAGGGATAGACATCTATTTCACTTCTTTCATTTACCCCCTCCCTATATAGCTACCTAGCAATTCTTAACATAGCAAACATACTTCCTGGGATGTTTCATGGGGATAAATGTAACAGAGTTAAAACTGAGATTTTCTTGACCTGAATCTTAGAGTAACCAGAAGTGACTCTCAGGATAAACGCATGTATAGGGAATTGTCAGGCTAAGGGGTAAATGATAGCACAGGAGCCTTTTATAAGTGTTTATGCCTATGCCCAGATTAAAAAAAAAAAAAAAAAAAAAAAAAAAAAAAAACAGCACAGCACCTTAATATGTATTAAGGTGGAAGAAAAAAAATAGAAAATTCCTCCTGTCCTCTCCAACTTTTTTGGTGCCCATGAATATCAGTGCATGAAACTTTTGGACACATTCAATGATTAATTACTATATAGAGACTCAAATGGAAGCATAATAAACCTGCCCTCGAAAAATATGTTGGGCCCTGGCTGCTGTAGTTCAGTGGATTGAGCACGCGGACTGCGAACCAAAGGCTCGCCAGTTAGATTCCCAGTCAGGGCACATGCCTGGGTTGCGGCCAGGTCCTCAGTGGGAGCCATGTGAAAGGCAACCACATGTTAATGTTTTTCTCCCTCTCTTTCACCTTCCCTTCCTCTCTCTCTAAAAAATAAATAAATAAATCTTTAAAAAATATGTTGGAGCACACAAAGCAACTTCTTTGTAAACAGTATACTATCAAATTCTGCAAACAAATGAAACCTTCTTGAGGGCAAAAACAAAAAAAAAAAGTCAATGCTATTTCTCATCAATCCCAAAGAGATATACTTAATACTTCTGTACACAGTTCTCCATGTAAAGTTAACAGAATAGCTGAAACCTAACAGGTAATAAAGAAAAATACTTGGTTGTTTGATTAGAAGGAAGGAATTAAGTTACTGCCTTTAACAAGATCACAATCTAAGGATGGACACATATAACATACTCATATATAAGTAAGAATCAGTGACTAGGACTCTGTAGGCAAGCCCCTACACATGCAAGCAATGGGATACTACTGGGAAAGAAACCTGAACACGCTCTACTCCAACACATGACCAGTATCTGGAACTATGCCTGTGCATGGCAACGCAGTCTTAAAATAAGTAATCTTTGAGCGCTTAGGAGATTAGTTTCTAGGTATGGGCTGAAGAAACAAGACTCATAACAGGAATTACAAAATCAATTGTTTGCAGGGGTTAGTACACAAGGTCTGTCCAGAAAAAGTCCAACCACTGTTAATATAACGAGAATGGTTTGCACAACATCAATTTAACCTGGCAGCCAAGGAGTGTGGACTGGAATGCACATGCATGAACAATGACAACTTCACAGTACTAGTCAGGAGGAGCGGTAGATGCGGTTGAGTGAGCATGTGTACCGTGTGGCCATCGCATTCAAAATGACTGAGTGAGTAAAGCAATGAATCTGCATCAAATTTTGCATTAAGCTTGAACATTCTTCCACAGAAACTATTTGGATGACTCAGAAGACTGCAGCTATGGGCAACTGGTGATTGGCAGTTTCATCATGACAATGCACCAGCTCATGCGTCACATCTTTATGCAGAGTTTTTTGGCAAAACATCCCATCACCCAGGTGACTCAGCCTCCCTACAGCCCAGATTTGGCATCCTGTGACATCTGGCTTTTCCCAAAACTACAATCACTTCTGAAAGGGAAGAGATTTTAGACTGGTGATGAGATTCAGGAAAACACAACAGGGCAGCTGACAGAGATTGGCAGAACTGTGTGAGGTCCAAAGGAGCCTACTTTGAAGGGGACTGAGTGTCACTGTCCTATGTACAATGTTTCTTGTATCTTCTTCAATAATAGTCTTTACTTTTCATGGATCGATACTTTCTGGACAGGCCTCATATAATAGAAACAAACGAAGTGAGCTGTGTGGGAACTCATTGAGGTACACTATAAAAAAAAGACCCACTCTCTGTATAAGGGGGGCTGCACCTAGGCAGGTCTACCTGATAGTTGCCATAGAGAAATCAGTACACAATGTTGCCAGATGTCCCAATTCTTGAATAGAAACTAAAATTCAGATTTGTCAACTCTTCTGATTTTTAAAGGTGACGACTTTTTTAAAATGTTAAATATTGTGTGAGGTCCAGAAGGTACATCTAACAGGCCATGTTTCTGCCCAAGGGCTGAGAATTTACAACCATGGAATTAAAGGATAAAAGAATTAATTAAGCCCTGGTTGGTGTGGCTCAGTGAACCGAGTGCCAGACTGCAAACCAAAGGATTGCCGGTTCAATTCCCAGTCAGGACACATGCCTGGGTTGCAGGGCACTCAAGAGGCAACCACACATTGATGTTTCTTTCTCTTTCTCCCTCCCTTCCCCTCTCTAAAAATAAATAATTAGTCATGGCTCGTGTGGCTCAGTGGATTGAGCGCTGGCCTTCAAACCGGGGGGTCACCAGCTCGATTCCCGGTCAGGACACGTGCCTGGGTTGCAGACCGGATCCCCAGTGCGGGGCACGTGAGAGGCAACCACACAGTGATGTTTCACTCCCTCTCTTTCTCTGTCCCTTCCCCTCTGTCTAAAAATAAATAAAATCTTAAAAAAATAATAATAATAATAATAATTAAAATCTTTTTAAAAAAAGAATTAAATTGCACATATGAGACTGGATGTAAGAGACAGACCTGCAAAATATATTGGGCCTTGTTGGAGTGAGGGATTAAAGCAAGGATGTGCAATAGTATATTACAAATACAGATGGAAAAGATAGAGCTAAGTGCTATGTTCTCTGAAATCAAGAATAACGTTTAAGATTGAGCTTCTCAAAGCCTAAGAACAAGTTTCAGTTTAGCACAGCATCTGGTTCTAAAAAGATTCTCAATGATTGAACTGAGCTCAACATTCATGAATTGAGGAACACATGTATCAAATTAAAATTGAGATGCTAAAGGATGGTTCTAAGAAAAAAATTTCATTGGCAGTAATTTTTAAAGATGAAACTAGAGGAAAGGTTAAAGGCAAAACAGTTAGTAGTGTTCAAGGAAATAAATCAAGGAGAGATAAAGAATATGGACAAAGTCTTTAGCAATAACAAGTTACAGAATATATAGAGAACTAGCAGAAAGAATTGTGCAATTAAAATTTTGAGACAGGAAAAGACAAAGACCTTGCAAGGAATTTAATCCAGATCACATTTGCACACTGTGTTTTCTTTTTTTAATTTTTTTTGGATACTCACAACTGTAAACTTTTTTTTAAAGATTTTATTTATTTATTTTTTAGAGAGAGGGGAAGGGAAGGAGAGAGGGAGAGAAACATCAATGTGTAGTTGCCTCTCGTGCACCCCAAACTGGGGACCTGGCCCGCAACCCAGGCATGTGCCCTGACTGGGAATCGAAATCGGTGACCTTGTGGTTCGCAGGCCCGCACTCAATCCACTGAGCTACACCAGCCAGGGCTCTACATTGTAATTTTTTAACTCTAATGCAGTCATTTTAATGTTTCTAAAATCAGGGTGATATTTACACAGTTATTTCTCTATTCAGCATTCTCAAAAAACAGTTCTAGAAAGTAATAATGATTCTCACAATTAGTGACACCTTTAAATCACAGAAATGTGACATATGCAGCAGCTCCTTTCTGTAGAAAGTAAAGTAAATAAAATACAGCAGGAAGCAGCAGATTTGAAGTAGCCTAAAGGTAAATGGTGCCAACCTCTAAAGATAAAGGAAAAAACAAGGGGAAGACCTCACCAACTCTAGAACATATCCAACAGGAGGCAGCCAGAAAAAAAGAAATGTCAACCAGAGTCTCACAAAATTAAGAGTCTATAAAAAAATGTATAATACATAATTGTCTGCAAGAAATTGAACAGGATGAACATTATGCTAAATGAATCTTAAAAGGGTACCCGAAATGAGAAGCTCTGCTACAAGACCACCACCCAGGCCAGTCTTTTCCTGCCTTTGGTCCTGAGAGATAATATAGAGAGAGAAAATATAAATTCATGGCCTATGTGAAGAACTCAAAGGAATCTATAGCATAACTTTCACATACCAAAGAATAATATTTAGGCACTGAGTGAAGATGGATGGATAAAATCACAGTGAAAGTTGTCAGTGACTATGGTTGGCCCATTTCCTAATGAAGATATGAGGTAGGTTTTTTGGTTTTCTTTAATAAGGAGATCTTGTGAAAGCAAGTAGTATAAAGCAAAATGTCAAACTAAAAGAAAGCTTAAGGTTAAGAATAAAAAAGAAAAGAAAGATTAAGAGTCCATAGTTCACTACAGAAAACAGCTAGTTTGTTGAAGCAGAGGATGACTGGAATTGAAGAACAGGCAGTAATATCTCCTTTACAATCCTTCTAATTCAAAAAATTACTGAATTCTAAATGCTCTCTCATAACTCTCATTTTACTCTACTCTACTACTTAGATAACAAGCACAGAATAATAAAGCAGAAAAAACACATCCCTAAGTCATGGGGTTACCTATCTGGCAACCTCAAATCCCTGCTTTGCAGCCAAAATAGCTGTAACAATATCTCTATACCTTAAAACTCATTACCCTTACACAGAACAGACTCTCAGACACTTCTCACTCTTGCACACTTGACATCATTAATCAGTGATAACTAATATGGAGGCAAGAAAATGGACTATAAAAAAAGAATCAACTTCAAATACAGCCACACTGAACCAAACATAGAGGACAAATCATCCTACACACCTCAATAATCCTAAGGCGTCACAACACACTAACTCTTCAGATTAGTACCTGAGTGCTCAACAAAAAAGTCTCTATTAGCTTCTCAACACTCTGTCCATGAAGAGAGTGGACTACCATCCATATACAATTTATTTAAGATGGTTAAAACACTTTGAATCTCACATAAGGCAAAACTATCTCAAAAATAAAGTTGCGTATTTTAAATTCCAGAACTGAAAGCACAGACCATATTTCCTGGCTTTGCAAAACCTGGGCAGTGGTAAGACAAAGAGGAACAAAAACTTAAAACAAAAATCTCTGAATAACATGTCTGCTTGCAAAGACAAAAAGAACACAGAACACTAAGGGGCAAGACCTATGTTTAAGCGCTGGCTGTCAGCTAGAGTCTCTGTCACTTTCTTCAACTTAACCTTTCAGAGTTTCAGTTTCTTCACCTGTAAAATGCAGATGCCATGACCATCTACAAGGCTATAGGCACTTTAAAAATGTAATTAATTATCGAGAGAAGATGGAATGAGTGGAGAAGAGAAAGCCAGATATTCTTAAATACAACTTGGTACCAAAAAAAAAAAAATGCATAGCTAATGAGCAAGCTTAAAAATAACTGTGAATCTTGTTTTTGCATCTATACCCTAAGACCTCGTCATTGTATTTAGGTGAAAAATTCTAGTTGTAGTTTGCAAAATGAATCTACTTTCTTCTACATCATCAGGCCCCATTTTATCAAATTTCTCTTAAAAGGAAAAGGAGGTGAGAGAACACTCACCTTGACTGAAAGTCTTCATTATCTGTGTTTGTCCGAGGACTTATGAGTAGATGACAAATTAAGGGGAAAACTAGGGAAAAAAGAGAATGGTGTCTCATCTTTTAGAGCAATCCCTTAGCTTACAGGCCTACTTGGCTCTGACCAGCCTGGTAGCCTCAAACTCTACCAGTTCTGCTTGTCTGCTGCAGCAGCTTGCCCTTCAATTCCCCATGCTTCTAGCCCAAGGGACCCTGTTCTTTTTCTTCCTCTCAGTGACAACACAGCCACGAGGACTCCAAATCCCTTGGTGGCATAAAACAACCTTGGTCAACAAAGAAGTTAAAAAAAATATACCAACTCTCCCACTTTCCACACTTCGTACATTTGAGAGGATTAACTGGAGAGACCATTCAAAAACTAAGAAGCTCTTAAACATTTAGAGCACATACTACAAAGGTACAACACTAAACATGAACAGTATCAAATCTTTCCATTTCACTGATTAAAAGCATCAATAAGATGAAAAGGATATTGTTTCTTCTCTTCCTTTCCTCCTGAACTGTCCCGTTTCTCTTTCTTTTCTATCTTTTCTTTATCATGCCTGGACTCCTATAAGGAACGGTGCAATTAGTTGGGGAAAGAAAAACCAAATAAAAAATTAGCTCAAAATCCCATTTCAATCACTCAGTAGTCATACATTTCTCTTCAAAAACTTATTTAATATGATAAAAAAAAGCACAAGCAACAACAAAGAATTGGACTTCATCAAAAGTAAAAACTTTCATGCGTCAAATAACACTATCAAGAAAGTGAAAAGACAACCTACTGAATTCAGGAGAAAATATTTGCAAATCATACATCTCATAAGAATCTAGTATCAGACTATATAAAGAATTCTTATAACTGAGCAAGAAAAAGCAAATAATCCAATTAAAAAATGGCCAAAGCATCAAGATTTCTCCAAAGGAAATATACAAATGGCCAAAAGGCACATGAAAAGATGCTCAACACCATTAGTCGTTAAGGAAATGCAAAACCAAAACCACAATGAGGTGCCTCTTCACACCCACTAGGATTGCTACATAATAAAATAAAAATAAAAATTAAAATAAAAAAATGTGTTGCCAAGAATGTAGAGAAATTGGCACCCTCATGCATTGCTGGAGGAAATATGAACTGTGCTGCCACTGTGGTAAACAGATTGGTGGCTCCTCAAAAAGTTAAACATAGCATTAACCATATAACCCAGAAAGTGTGTGAATACCCAGAAATCCACACCTGGGTATTCACACAAGAGATTTTAAAACAGGTATTCAAATAAATACTTCACAGCAGCACACAAATGTTCATTAGCAGTAGCACTATTCATGATAGTCAAAAGGTAGGAAACAACACAAAAGTCCATCAAATAACAAATGGTCAAGTTGGTATATTCATACCATGAAATATGTAGCCATATAAAGAAATGAAGTGCTGATTCATGCTACATTATGGAAAAAATCTCAAAAACATTATGCAAAGTGAAAGGAGTCAGACACAAAAGGCTGCTTTATTTTATGATTCTATTTATATGACAAATCCTGTATTGGTAAATCCACAGAGACGAAAAGCAGATTAGTTTTTTCCAGGGGATAAAAGAAGGGAAAATGAGGAATGACTGCTTAATGGGTATGGAGTTTCCCTTCAGGCTGATGAAAATGTTTTGGAACTAGGTAAGAGATGGTGACTGCACAACCCTGTAAATATATTAAATGCAACTGACTGTATACTTTAAATTTGTTAATTTTATGTTATGTCAATTTTATAGAAACTTAAAAAATATTTAAAAGGAGCAACCTCCCCTTTAAAGCATATAAAAATTTTTAAATTATTACCTTATAATTTTCTAAAACTGCTTTAAACAGCTACAAATTTAACTATAAACATATAAAATATATATTTTAATATACACCATAATAATGCTTTGTAATCACTTTTCACTTTAGTAATGACTTGCTTACTTTATGTCAGATGCATGAGATGCATTTTGAATAACATCCATTAGTATCTAAGAGAATGCAAACTACACTCGATTTGAGAATTAAATATAAGTTGCAAACACATAAAGTTATTAGGAGAAAATGTTATAAAAATGTTTAGAATCACAATAAAACATTTTTTACTTCATGACTAAGAGAATGCAAACTACACTTGATTTGAGAATCAAATATAAGTTGCAATCACATAAGATTATTAGAAAATGTTATAAAAAATGTTTACAATCAAACATTTTTATTTCATGACATTGAAATGATCAGGGAGAATACATGTAACTGTATTTTAATCTCATGAACAAAGAGATTTTAAAGGCATTGTTGGCAGAGAAAAAAGAAAAGCTGAAATTCAATGAATAGAAACAGGTAGGAGTGGAAGGGAGAGATTTCAGAGGTACACTAATTCTACCCTCCCAGTAATTTGGGACTAAACTGGCTCAAATTCCTCATATAACCTGCCCTCCCTCCCCTTATGTCTCATCTTCCTATGCCAAATAATGAACAAAAGACTATGTGACTTCAAAAGAACCTCAATATTTGCTAGAGTTTCATAGGGTTAATTTTCTAAGAAAAGTATACTGTTCCTTCGATTTCCTACCTTTTTGCCACTGGAAGAGATTTTATCCATCTTTTCAGATTTAAATGAATCACCACCTTTTTCTTTGCTTGAAGATTTTGACTTATTTTTTTCCTTGTCTTTCTCATTTGGATAAGGAGACTCACATGGACTTTCACTTTTGTGTTTTGAAACTGCCACTAAAATTATAAAAGAGAATCATGAAAGCCATTTCCAATTCAGTTTGATGATTGCTTCAAAAGTACTGATAAGTCTACCTACTTGTTCCATTCTCCTCTTTTCGCCTCTTGGTTAAGTCCGGTAGCACTTCACGTTCATTGTTTGAGTGATCCTAGAACCAAAAATTGTGAACTACATTGATTGAGAGTTTATGTTTTTGTTTTAAAGTATTACTTATACACAAGAAGGGAACGGCTAACTAGCACTGGAGAATATTTGCAGTAGTTTCACATACTTGGTAAAATGACATGAAAGACAAGCAGAACTGGAAGAGATTATTAGGCTGAAGATCTTCATTACTGCAGAAGATTCAAACACACTTCAGAGTGAAAAGATCAGTTAGAACACTAAGTAACAGATCACCATGCAACAAACTAGTACTTTAAGAATAGACAACAAACATACTACTGTACATGATAATGAGCTTTCCAAACTAGTTTTAAAAAATTACAAACCCTTTTCCGCTCTTTCCTGTCCTTCTCATCTTTTTTCTCTCTTTCTCTGGATCTTTCCCTTGACTTGTCCAAATCTTTCTTGTCCATTTCTCTCTCCTTACTCTTGGACAGTGGTGAAGGAGTATGATTAAGGTAGAGCTGTTAAATTAAGGCAACATTACTAAAGATTATTAGTTTTCCAGTACTGGTATCATTTGCTTGATTGTTTATTTAATGAAAGACAACTGGTAGACAATTGGTACACCCCAAGTCAAAACTGGTCAGCCATCTGGATTTTAAGAGGTAAAATAAAAGAGCATGGCACAAATTATGCAAAGACTTCAATTCTTGGTCTTATAAAAATTATCAGTTCATTCCTGCCTCCACTGAGACTCATTAGTAAATTCACAAGCTACAGTTCCTTTTATAGCTCCCATTGTGAAGATCTATAACCACCATCACAAGAGCCCTTATTTGGAAAGCAGTGACTAGACTTTCTCTACTGTGAAAAAAGTACAAACCTATACATAATCACAGAAATTTTAAATAGTTTTACCATCCAGTGACAGGCAATCAATGACAGAGAGGAAAAGTATAAAGTAAAGCCTAGCCATCACCAGTAAGTCTTTTCTGCCTCAGAGTATACCATGCATAGATTATCCTAAATTATTTACGAAAATAAAGGCAACATAGTCTCCACTGCTGAAAAAGCACTCCAATTTCTATCAAAGAATCACAACTAACTGTGAAATTTATCTTCCTGGTTCTAAATAACTCAGAAAACCATACAGTCAGCTGAGGATGATGAAACACCTGAAAGACTGAAAAATGATGAACCAATGTTCTCTTCTGCCTATTCTTTCTCTACCAAAAGGCCCATAGGCAATAAAACAGCCAAGATCATGGATTTGCTCACTCTACTTATGCAAGTTGTAAATACGGAAACCCATTAGAGAAGAAATTATTAAGGAAGCAATCAAATTCCTAACCTTAAATCATTTATAACTGTGCTACAAGCTTATGTTTAAAACATTAAAAGTATTTGGCAGAACACTGAATATAACTTATTACATAACTACACAATTCTAGATATACCTTAGGAATGAAAAGAACAGTGAGTCAAAAGTCAAGCATTTTTACACGAGGAAATACTTTGGTATTCAAAGGAATACATGAAGAAAAGACAAACATCAGTTTGAGAATTAAAGAAACACATTTTTTAACACCACCAAATATTTTCAACTCAGCTGGCTCAGAAATACTGCCATAGCAATGCAGAGGTAGTTTCTTTAAAAGTTCAATGTTTAAAAGTTGATGATCAACTGAAATAGACAAAATGTACATTAATAACAAAGAGCAAGAGAAAGAGAAACAGTTATACAAGTGCTTGTGCAAAATGTACTCTTGCTGGGTATAATGTGCTAAATGACACTTCAAGATTTTCTATTTATGAGGTGTATTCCTGTCTTAATATTACTCATGAAACTGGTAAGACAGTGGAAATAATATATTATTGCAATACTCAAAGAAGATTTTTCTAAAGGAAGTGTTGCTTAATTCTCCCAATAAAAGCAAACAAAAAAAGGTTCTGGTTTCAAATAAGCATGCATGTGCCTGCATGCACACTGAAGTGCAAACAGAAACACACACACAAAGAATGAAGTTTTTAACTATGCCTAACTTGAATTCTGTATTGCAAGGAATTGGGAAACCTCGATATTTTTAGCTTAGAAATGTACTCTATTCCTTCTTTTTACCCTTCTAAGAATAGTTCTGATCACAATACTCTTTTCCACAAAACAAAGTCTCTCATCCCCTATGGAATAAAATGCATACTCTTCAGCTTAGGTATTACAAGCTCTTCACAATCTTTGCACAATTATATCCTACTGTAGACCACCCAATGCACTTAATTCCGTGGCTACCACAGCTCCCTAACACCCTGTCTTTCCCAGTTCTCTTCACCAGAATTGTTGTTCACTTTTAACCTAATCTCTCAAAATCCTACTTAGCCTTCCAGGATGGCTCAGAAGCCATCTCAGTTTGACTGTCCGTCAACTCTGCAACTCACTTTCTGGGAAACTCATAGTATTTCATATTTATCTTCTTGTGACAGGTATTCCCTATTAACTTCATGTCATTTTTTTGTCCATAACATAGCTGATTTTCAAAATCTGTTTAACAGAACACTATTACATTGACTTTATTAAGGTTACAATATAAAAAGAAGGCCTCACTTGTAGGCTTGGGTTTGGTTGTACATCTTTGTTTTAAGATGGTGAACAGAATTAAAAGCAGCATTCTCTGCCTTCGTCAAAGGCAGCTAATAAGACTGCTAGGTAAAAACACAACTGACCAAAACTGGAACTATGGCAATTGGGAATTGGGGATGGAAGGTGAACTGACAAAATGTGTGGATACTAAGCTACATTTTTCTCCCTTTAACTAATCCTATTTATTTAAAAAGCCAAGTCCATGTATTATGTTTTACCATGGATTAAAAAGTGAAAATAGCAAGTAATTTAATTTTAAAAAGAGTATCCTAGGGCATAACTAAAAGGTTAAACTAAAGCAAGGAAACAATTTTATATGTACAAGTGACAAGACAGCAAGAAAAAATAGACACAGGTTTGTCAAGCGCTCTAAAAAGTAAAAGCTACCCCAGGAACAGTGAGTACATACAGATCATCAATTTTAGAGATCAAACTCCAGTAACATTTTTTTCTAAGACATTCATATACTATTAAAATATCCTAGGCACATAAAAATGCAACATCAGCTACTATGCTAACCAATAAACTTTGGATGCTTTACCAAAGTCTAAAGGCCTAAGAGTTCATTTCAAATATTTATTAAACATCGAATAATATTGCCAGGCACCGTATACTAAAAGCACTAAGGGTCTGAGGAGTGTTATGAGTCACATTAATTCTTAGGAGTGGATTCATATGCCATTTCAAAATTTTCTGCATGACTGTGGAATAAATCTATTGAATTTTAAATGCCCAAAATGTCAGCATCTTTTTTAAAAAGGGAAGAGGTAGGAAGATTGACCTGAATCACTATAACTTAAAAAACAAGACAAACACACTAAAAGAGTCAGGAACCCTGTCAACTACTGTTGAAACAGGTGCTAAGAATCAAGTCAACATAACTTTTCTTGCAATTTTTTTCATTGTGGTCAGAACACCTGAGAAACCTTAATTGTAGTCCAAGTTGTGGTACTGACAAGTTATATGCCACTGAGAAAAGATTAAGAACTTCTTCAGTCTTTTATTTGTCAAAACACACTACCACCTGCCCTATCTACCTCACAGCACTGTAATGAGCACGAAATGAGATAACATATGTTTCTCTCACATATGTTTTATTTTCAAAAGGCTTTCACAAACGTAAGGAACCATAATCTTCATCATTGATTAGAAAATCCGGTTAACTATAACAGCAGGTTTCAAACTGCTTCCAAGTATGTTTCAGGAAATAAATATTCACAAGGTAACATTGTTAACCCATGAGTTTTAAATAGCCCACACAAGCCACTGATGGTTAAGACTGACATACACAATCCCAAACTGGTTAGGAAAACCTACTATATTGTAATACATATTTAATTTAGCCAATAAAAAGTTTTACTTTAAAAGAAAGCATTCACAGTACAGCTGATACTCTTTTGATTAATACAGTAGATTCTAAAAACAATGCTACAATTTCAGGACACAAGCATACTGGCTAATCTAAAATGTTAAAAATTAATGCTTATTTGCCCAATATCCACAGACATTTCATTGTAAAGCTATAGATCTAAAAGCAGTTAGTACTGTCAACTGACTTGGTTTCAAAATTTCATTTTGTACGGGTCCACCAGTATAGAATCATACTTAGCAGATATATAAGAGGAGGCAGAGCAGAATATCAAAGTAAAGGAGAGTACAAGTTTTATAATAATAAAGACAAAATAACATGAACAATGGACAATTCAACTACAATAATGAAATGAACTCTGTAATAAGATATACAAACTGCACATTATTTTTAGTAGCAGTGCTATTCAAGAAAGTAGAGTAATAGGCAAGAATACTGACATGTAAACACAACCATCAAGTTGAGTATTCCCCTCCAGGAAAATGATTAGTTTACATTAACCATATTTCTTGATATTTTGCTACAACTACCAAAAAGGTAGCTCAGCAGAGGCAATATAAAGAATTTATGGATTGAGATGGGCTCAGTGTTTAGAATCATTATGCGAATGCATCAAATTTATTTTTTGGTCTTTCAGGTTGTCTAAGAAAGTCAGAAAACAGCCTTACAGATTTGTTTTAAGAAATTAAATAAGCCGTCTCTCCAAAACAAACCAGCAATGTCTTTCCCAAACCTTAACTTCCAGATTTTAAAGCATGAAAGGACAATGCATAACAGAGCAAGCAAGGAGAGATTGTAGAAATGTTGCCACATTATACACATTTTATAACAATCTCATTAAAGGAGACCACTGTCATCCATTGTTTCAGTTTGTGATAGGTATTTTTAAAGGTTACTATACTAGCTTACTGAATTTACTAGGGCAAAACTATCTACTAAATAAATGAAGTAAAGATTTTTTTGCTTTACTTAGGCATGATGATTTTAAAAGACTCAAACCTTTGCTGAAGACTCCTTGAGTTCGATGAGACTGTCCTGTAGAAAATGAATGAAGATGACAGGTGAGCTGGCATAGTTCTCAGAACCCAGAAGAACTTTGGGAAGTAAGGCTGTAACCTGGAAATAAACCAGCTACTTCTTGTGAGGATAAATCTGGTGATGTCATTATTACATGAATATCAACAATAAAAAAGAAAAGCAAAACCATGTAATGGAATTGTAATGTTAAAAAACTAAATTATGTGTACTCAATGTAACAAATAGAACTCTGCTCAGAATTTAAAAATAAATTTCAATGCCATATTTTTCATTACACTGTACTTAAGCTCTGGGTAAAGTTAAGAAGCTTAAGAAATCAAAAGATTTTTTTTCTACACAAAAAAAGTTTAATATAGTGGAGGTCACTGTGGAAGAACGAAACTATCTTATATTTTTATAGTTTTTCTTTAATTGGGAGGTTTCAATTTTTACCTTACTGTGACTTGAACATAATGCCCATTCTTTATCCTAGCCAAAAAACTCAGTGGCATTACATTAATTTAAAAAAATGCATTTTATAAAAGAATAATTACTTTTTTTGTTTGCAAAGTGCCTCTAATGGTGGATCTCAAACCTCCCAGGTGGGGGCAGGGGAGAACTTAAAAAAAAGAAAAAGAAATTATGGTATTCGACCACAGTGCTCTTGATGAAGAATTAGTTAACTTACAGTTTTAAAAGTTCAATGTATCGCAAATTCAAAGATTCCATGAAATTAGATGACTTTAGAATTAAAATTAAATATGGAGCAAGGAATGGCTACCCTGAGTCTTCAAGAAGGCTACACCCACGATTTTGTGCTGCAGTTGAATGCCTGGGGTTTCTCTTTGCTGGGTGGTAGGATTGGATGCCACATCTGCTTTTATCGTAATGCAAGGTTCAACTTGTTGGGAACCCAATGGGTATAAACAAACCTCCAAGGGAAGATACAACAGAAGCTGCATGCTCACTGAATATACACTACAGGAGAACTGATCACCAAGGAGACTTTAAAATGGAACTCCTTTCAAGATTCCTTCTTAGAAGGCACACATCGGTATGATGCTCATCAAGAAGCTTGATGAATTCAGAGGTATCTTGTTTATCCTGTATCATCCAGGAAGTCTTCAGGGCTATACATTCTTCAATATTTATGCCGAAAAATAGGCTTCATTCTGCTGAAAAGATTCATTTGCTTGTAGCTACCATTGCACTCCAAAAAGACTGCTTAAAGCAGTGAGGCACTTCTGGGTAAAATTTCTCTTGCACTTCGAAACTACAAAATTAGTGCTAGGTCCTTGAAGTTTTAACATTTTTATTACAAAAATACTCAATAGGAAAAAAATATCAGTCCACCAATATGTAAAAAATTCATTTTCTAATGCAACATAAAACCTCCAGTGGCTCCAGTGAATACTTGGCGCAAGACTTGAAGGAAGTCAGGATACGTATTCCAAACAGGTGAGCCTAACATGGACGCTGCCTTCCTCAGGCTATACTAACCTTTACTGTTGAGGAATGTGATGGAGAAGGGTGGGTATCAATTTTGCGGCGTTTTTGTTCTGTTGGGGAAAAAAGCAGTAGTCACAATAAGGCATCATTTCCACTTTTTCCAAACACTTCAAAGAATCACCACTTTTAAGGTCATCAAGCATTACTGTCCCCAGTAAAGTTCCAAGATAATATGCTAAAATAAGGAGACAAAAAGCAACTATACATTAAAACAACCAAAGGTAAACAAATACAAAGAAAGGCAAACTTGCCCCTTTCAGGCTCAGTAGTATCTGATCGGGGAACAGGTGACTTCAAGGACCCAGAAACTGGTGTTTTTTCTCCTCCTTTAACATTTTCCTTTGATTTCATTTCCTTTGCTAGATCTCTTTCTCTGGATGGCTCCTTCTCTTTTTCCTTCTCTTGAGTCGATTTTGATTCTACGTTGGAGACAGTGGTCTTGAATTTCTCATCTTTAGTTTTTTCTTCCTTCTTGAATTTTTCTTTCTCTTTGTCGGACTTAGGTGTTCTTTCCTTCGTCTCTCTCGCTTTTTCATCTTTATTTGGCCGCTCTTCCTTCGGTTTCTCTTTACCATCTTTACCAAGTACCCTGGCCTCTGGAGTAGTAGCTGGAGTCTTTTCTCTTTTCTCCTTTTCTTTATCTTTCCCTTTTTCTTTGTCATTTTCTTTAATGGTTTTGCTGCTTAGAGAAAAAAACACAAGATTTTAAGAGAGTCGTAAAATATATTTCATGTTATAAATCATTAAGGGTTCCCTACTGCCTTGAAAAATTACAGAACTAGGAATTGCCTTTTGAAGACTAAAGGACAACTGTTAGACAAGAACAAAGGACTTACTGATCCAGTAAATAATAAAAGCCAAATTCATGAAGAGCAAATTAAAAAGAATGACCAAATTATGCCAAGGCTTTTTTGGTATACATGAATAACCTTTGAGGATTATAAGGTAACAACCAAAAATTATCCCACAAGCCAACCAAGGGCACTACCATCAGGAACTGGGTTATGTGTCTGAATGGATCACTGATCTAAATCAATGCAGACTTCTCTTATGTTAATCATCCTTATCCAGATTGTGCACAGCAAACAATCTTAAACTGTTTTCTTAACTTCACCACCTACCTTCCCCTGCACATCTCAACTGGGGAAAGAAAGTCAGTACGAGCATTATACAAAACATGAGGACAGTATCATCAAAATGTCAAAGTCCAGCATAAAGGACTTCCCTAGTATTCAACTACTACCCTCTTGCCACTCACATCATGCAAGAATTCAGACTTTTGACATACAGCACACTGTTCCTACCTGTTAGAGCCACTATTTCCATTGCTTGAATTCCCTTTCGGTGTGGCACTAGAAGATTTATTAACAGCTTTCACACCACACTGAGCTCTCTCCCTTGATTTATCTGAAATAAATATAAGATTTTATCTGACAAGCCCTTAAATGTAAGTAAACTACCATTTCACAGCAAAATGATTAGAGATTAACTAGAAAGAAACAAAGAGCTGATTAATTTTTGACAGTTACGTATATACTCCTACCTACAGAATGAAAACATAATCATAAGGCAGTGTTTTACTTGTCATGTGATACAAAACATTTCACTTTGTAGAAACAAAACATATTACTTATAAATTTCTACAAATAAGCATACCATTCTCCTCAGCACTGCTTTCATCAGATTTAGATGCACTTCCTATTGACGATGAAGAAGACCCACCGCCAGGCCCATTTTGTACACTGGCAACTGCATTCCTCGGAGGGGGGTCTTTGTGATGAAACTCATTTTCAGGTATCATGTATGACTTTTTACTTTTCAACTGCCCAGAGTAGCTGAAAGTCGCACAAAGTGTTTAAATATACAAATACAAATCAAAAAGCACAAACATGGGGTTTTAAAGAATAAAATTAGCCAGTTAAATTAAAATTTCAATGTAAACTAATCCTTAAACTACAGATGCCTTTTTTTTCACTACTGAAGATCTGATAACCCAACTGATGGTTAGATTATATTTCCTCCAAACCAGTACATATTATATATGACTTGTGAAACTATCATCCAGTATAGACCGGAAGCTGATAATCAGAAGTGACAACTCTCACCAGCCTGGGGCAACATGATCGCATAATCTCCCATAATCTCCTGAAGTAAAGCAGAAGATAAACTTTAACACTGTAAAACATTTTCAAGTCTTCAGAATCCTTCTGTTATCTAGTCTCATAAATCACATTAAAGTATAATTGTGTTACCCCATAGCCAATGCATATAGATCAGGCCTCTTCTCTTTTTCTTCTTGGCAGATTTTATGCACTCTTCTTTCCAAAGCTTGACCCAAATTCAAAACTTTTGGATACCAAGGAAGTATTTTTGTTAGCACAATCAAGATATTCCTGATATGAGTATATTCGCCTGTTTCAAGGCAATGCACCGATGCCTACAACAAACATTTTAAGATGTGTTACTCTATAAGTATGAAAAGAAAAAAAAACTTTTGAGAAATACAAAATTTTTACCTTGGTTAGTTTGTAATGCCATTTATGTACAACATGTCGAAAATTTTCATAGTCTAATTGATCAGCTTTATTTCCACCATCAAATCCAGTTGCCCGTAATATAGTAAGAAATCCTGGATAATTTCCGCATTCCTAAGAAGAGAAAAAAAGTTTTTACTTTTAAAGAAAACTTCTGTTCCCCAAATAGCAGAGACTGAAACTTAAGTAAACTAGATTAATGATTCTATGCGAAAACATGATGTGTATTTAAATGATAGGTAGTTTTCACAGAAAGGTTCAGTTTATTCAATAATATTAACTTGGAATGTTACCAGTATGAACTATGATAAAATATATAGCACTTTTAATAATGGATGAATTATTCTTAAATTTTAAACCTGTTTTACAAATGTGTCTTAAACTCGGCTTCCTTTTTTTTTTAATTTTAGAGAGAAAGGAAGGGGGAGAGTGGGAGAGGGACAGACAAACAGACAGAGAGACATCAATCGGCTGCCCCCTGCATGTGCCCTGACCAAGGATTGAACCCACAACCTTCCAATGCACAGGACAACACTCCAACCAACTAAGCCACCTAGCCAGAGCTCAGCTCCCCTTTTAAAACCAAACAACCTAGAGAATACTGGAAATGGTCATTATGTGCATGGGCAAAATATAAGCATATTTATTAGTCATACCTTTTCATATGTACCTCTATCACTGTGCCACCTGGTTACAGTCTCTAACATGCAGCAAAGAAATCTCCCATACCGACTAGCTTCATTTTCAGTACAGCTTGCAACTGTGTAAATTATGTCAGAAAAAACCTACAGGAAAAAAGTATTTGAAAAATAAAAACAATTTGAGGTCAAAATTAGTTCAAAATATCAAAAGATCATGATGTTATAGCAAATCATAATAAACTAAACAGGTAAGTTTAGTCAAGATCTATCTCCCCCTTTTATATTCACAATCCCAGAGACCTTTAAAGACTGGCTTTTGCAAGGAAATAACACATTCATAAGGCAACAATGACAACAACAACAAAGCTTTTATAAAGAAAGCTGATTTACAGTGACAGGAGAGAAAAGCTACCATTATTATTACATAATAAGTTCTTTAACAAAGACTTAGCCATAGATATAACTGGGGTTAGGGGGACAGTAAGCAGAGGCGAGGCTGATAGAAACTTTTAGAAATAGGCAACCAACATGCTGTAACATGTATTTCCTTTTTAAACCACAAAATACAGTAATTTATCAAGAAAAAAGCCAAATGCAAAAATCTGTGAATGTGACCAGACTAAAAAGCATTCCTGCTTTTTCTGTTTGTGGGAAGCTATAAGCTTTTTTGTTGTTTTTGAGGGGGTGAAGGTTAAAAATGGAGAAGAGTTCTAGCTTTATCACAAACATATGAACTCAAATGTTGAGTTAATAAATTAACTAGGGGTGCTTATTACATATCAGGCACTATTCAATGTACTTTTGTGTGTAGTGACTCATTTAATCCTCACAGCACTCTTACGAAGTAGGTACTATTATCCCATTTTATGATAAGAAAACTGAGGCAGAGAGGTTTAAAAACTTGCCAAAAATCATGGAGCTAGAAAGTAGCAGGGTTAGAATTCAAGTTCAGGCACTTGGCTCTTCGGTTCATGCTTTTAACTACTCATACAATAACAGCTCTATAGATCATAATGCTTAGCTATCTTTACATGAGCCTTCTTTTTCAACTGTTCATTTTTATTATATGAGACTTTTTTAAAGAGTTCATTTTTATTGTTTTTTCCACTGCCATTTATCCCCCTCTATATCCTCTACTGCCTCCACTCATCCCTTCCCCCCCAGTCCACAATCACCACAAAATAGGCACAGACACAGACAGAGAGCAGGCAGACAGCTCTGGGGGTTGCAGGGCAGAAAGATTGAGAAAAAAAAAAGAGTCACTTTTTTAAGGACTGCAATAAAATGGACTTACTCGATCATAACAAAGAAGTGTGGAAAAATTTGGAGTTTTCTGCTGGTGTACCAATTCAACAAAACGGGCACAGTAGACAGCATCGATTGCTGAAAAAATACATCGAGGAAATATACACAGCTGTAGAAATTTTGTGATGGTCTCATTTTTGGTAGATTCTAAAAATAAGAGAAGAATACATTAAGTGGTAAACTTCTTCCTCAAGTGCCTCAAGGCCACTAAACAGGACAACATATTAACTATAATGTACCAAATGCTACAAAACTACAAACCATTTATAGTATGTAACTAAAAGGGCATGCCTGGAATAAGACTTTCATTTTAACTCTGTGGACACTTTCCTATTTATAATTTCTCCAGAAATAGGATTTTATACAGCAAAGTTGACTGACAGCTGCCAATTGTAGTTATAAGCTAATCAATTTCATCAGCAAACTAAATCAGTTCCATCAGTGAACATGTGAAGTTGACTCTGCATCAATGAATAACCAAAGAACAGTATAGTGAACAGAGGTGAAATCAAACATAATACACTTCAACACCTCCAGTTATAAAGGTCTGCTTTTGTAATTTAGCAGTAGCAGGAATGTAACAATTCCAACAACATACTTGCTAAAAGCCAGTTGTCCTTTTCCAGTTTCAGTCTCTGTAGAACTCGCTGTACATGTTCCATCTGTTTCTTTTCTTCTTCAAGAAGCTTGTCCTGAAGGGCAGTACAACGTTCCTTCTCTTTTTTCTTTTTATTTGGAGGCTACAACATATAAGTTAGATACTTTACTAACTACAGGCACATTATCTCCTTTTCTTTGAATTAAAAATTTCAAAACGATAAATGCTGATATTTTACATTCATTACTTCAACAGGGATGCTTAGGATTCTACTCAGATGTGCTTTCACCTTCATTTAACAAATTCAAGACAAAGTCGTCCAGTCTTTGCACACCACCAAAATAGGACCTTCCCAACACTGATACTTTTATTCTGAGGGACGGAGTCACCTTTGACTCTGCCTTCTCCTTCATTACAATATCCCAATTGCTTACAAGTCTTGTGTATACCCACAACCTCGACCACAGTCTCGCTCTCAGCACATCATGATGAATTACCCAAAAAGCCACCCGCCTGATCTCCAGCCTAACCTTAGTCCCTTCCCCTATCAAATCCATCTCTCATACTGCCATCATGAGTAATTTTTCTAAAGTAATATTTTTACCATTATCAAGTCCACCCTAGGAAATCTAAAAAACCCTCGCCCTGGCCATTGTGGCTCAGTTGGCTGGAGTGTTATCCCATAAACCGAAAGGGCACATGCCGAGGTTGTGGGTTCAACCCCTAGTCGGGAACATTCAGGAGGTAACCAATCGATGTTTCTCTCCCTCTCTCTCTCCCTCCCTTCCTCTCTCCTAAATCAACAAGCATGCCCTACAGTGAGGATTAAAAAAAGAAAAAAGAAAATTACCCTCAATTTTATCAAGTCCTCTTTCTAACATTCACTCTTCTACATACACCGGCCCCATCCTAACCATTCAAATTTATCACTAAGCCCATTCACTACAGTAAAAGTGGCCTTAAACTTTGGACTACACTTCACACTTTTGCTGGAGCTCTAGGGTAGCCAATCTGCTCCCGTATTTTCAAGCCTAATCTATCTTCAAGGCCTACACAGCTGAAGACTCACCTCTTCAATAAAACTTTCTCCTAAAGCATTCTCCTTTTTGGAACTCCTATGGCCCTTGCAATTGGAGTCGCACAGATTACTTTAGTTGTTAACATGGCCTTCAGTAGAAAAGCAAACTCAAATACCATTTGAATGATCAAAATCTCCACATATGCACCAAGTCCCTGCCCCCAACCACTGAGAAGTCACCATTTAACCCATCCAGGATAGTATTAGATAGCAACAGAATTTTGGCTTTAAGAAACCCGAGCTAACATAATTTCAAAGTATGGGTAATGCTCAATTAATACCATGAAATTATTGTACTTGGGCTACAATAACAAAAACCTACCATTTCTTGATTGTCATCAATGGCTTTCATCTGGACTTTAAGTTTACTGACTTCCCGTTCATAGCTGGTATGTGGAACTGCAAGGTCATACATTGTCAATGACCAGAAGGTGGCATAGAATTGAGGGCTGATGTCATCCCAGACTTTGGAAACATGTAAGGAGACCACTGCTTCATGGACAGGGGCCATCACCATTTCACATGATGTAATGTACTTGTGAACTTTATGTTGCTGTTTACTTCCCTTTTCTGATTTTTTAAGTTCATCATACTTGGACTGGAAATAAAAAAGTAAACACACACACACAACACAATTTATACCACTGACTTTCAGAGTATAAAAACCTATGTTCTCTTTTCAAAAATCAGAAGATGAGCAATTAAAACTGTTGCAGGAATTCTAGTTTTTTACCAAAAAATTACTTTAAGACAAATTATCCCTGGAAGCTATTCCAATCTTTAGTCCCCATTGTGCTCACTAGCAGCTTTTCAGAAAAGATTCTTATTGAATTTGACCTTCTAAGTAAGTGAATGGGGTGTATGTCTGCTCAAGGTCCATTCTCCCTACCCTGTTCTCTCTTACTGCTACATTATCTACTGGGCATGTAGGGTTTCCACTCCTGCTTTTGAGATATTCAAGAGAACCAAGTAGAAGGTCTTAACCCTCGTAAAGATGCAGAATAAAACAAGCAACAGCCAACCAGGACAGACTGTTTTATCACTACGCATAGCCCCTATCAGCTCTTACAATTTGTCAGTTAAGAAGCTGGATCAACACTAAGAAAGGTTATGAGAAAGTCACCATAAGACTTTTGGTGACCAACTGTCAGGTTTGCCAGTAATTGAGGGTTTTCCCAGCATGCACGACTTTAGTGCTAAAACTGGGAAAGTGCCAGGCAAACCAGGACCAACTGGTCACCCTAATGCTAAGCGAAATAAGATTTCCTATGAGTAACTATGGTATATTGGAGTTTAAAGCATGTGAGAACTGACACTGCAGTTTCTTTGTCCTGGTTGGTTTATCCTAATTAGGAAGAGAGTCAGAAGAAGACTATACTCCTAACTGTATGAGAAAATGAATCTGTTAGTGCAATGGGAAGAACTACATTATTAGTTCAGAGTATATGCCAAATGTCAAAAAGAAAATACCAACGAGCAGAGCTATGGCTACTGTATCATGTCTTTCAGTCTCTTTAGGATGACAGAGTTCTCACCCAGAAAATTCTGTTTGGGTTAGGCATCATCCCTGAAGATGAACCTAAGAGTAGATCTAAAATTAACTTCTTCTTCATGTCAGAAAAGCAGTAAATCATTCACAGTTTGTGCTAAACACGGAACCCAAAACTAAAAGGTTAAAAGTCAAAGGTTTTGCATCATGACAGCAGTCTTGGCTCCTTGTAGCCCAGCTGTCTGCCATCCTGAGTGCTGCTTTATCCCAGGCTGACTGGACCTGAAGGCATACTTGCTTGAGATACAAGAGTATCTCAAGCAAGCTCTCAGAATGGTACAACTACTGTAGAAATGGAAAGATTTCTCTCATGCTATTCACATTTTGGACAGCATGCTGATAACTACTGGGACCACACAAGTGACACAGTTACAAGCAACATTACATATAAGAGAGAAGTCCCAATTATATCAGAGATCCGAGAGAACAGTAGCTGGGATAAAAAAGGGTTTAAAATTTTTGAGGGCAGATCCTATTGATGGTAAATAATGGATTTCTGTGAGCAGAATGACATCTGCTAAAGTTCTAACAAAACACAAGATAAAACCAGTGCTGAAACTACCTGCATAAGATGACTTACCGTATTTTGCCATGTATAATGCACTCCCATGTATAATTAACACTCATGTTTTTGTGCGCATTATACACGGGATTATTACATCCATGGTATATAATCCTTATACCCATATACAATATGCACTTATTTTTCCCTCAAAAATTTGGGCAAAACTACACAGTGAAATGCAGTAGTTGCCTGACTTGGATGGGGAGGGGTACTTGTCTTTCAGACCCATGTTGCAGAGTGGGTCTCAGCAATTAAAACTGAAAAATTACCTCTATTGCTAGGCACCCCCTGTAGCCTATCTTGTTAAAAAAAAAAAAAAGCCTTGATCAAAACAAAAAGAAAAACCTACATTGCATATTTATCTAGGATGAACATTTCCTTGTCTAAAGTCAGTTTAATTCCCTCATCAAGCTCACATCTTCAGTCAAATGGACTAGCACAAGAGCTCTACATCTCAAGTCACCTGGGGAACTAGACCTATGGAATAGAACTGATATCCACAGTTATTGCTGTACTTCTAATTACTATTCAAACAGTTCTTGTTGGCCCAATAATCTAAGCAGTGTTTGACTGGCTGAATTATTCCCATGAGAGCCTGCTGGTAGTCAACTTATAGAAGGTACCTAGCAGTCCTCCAATACTCATATTCTCTCATAGAAGGCTCTTCAGCAGAGGCTTTTACCTAAAAAGCAAAAGCAAGGATCCCTAGGGAAGAAGATTGGATATCATCTAGTGCAAGGTTGCCGAGGAACACATGTAGCCTCTAGGTCTATGGGTAACAGACGTATCCCTGACTTGGCTGTATAGTTCTTTGTTTTCCTCCTCCACCCTGAGGGAGAAATTACATCTCTTCGTTTAGATTTTTTGTCTCTTAATTGACAAAGGCATAATATTTTACACAGGCTACTGAAAAGGTAGCTATTGGTATTAATGAACTGCTCCATTTTCTGACCTGGAAAAGTTCAGCCAATCTCAGGCAACCAAGTGTTCCTGTTTGCTATGGTTCAGTATCACTGATTAGTGTGTTCTCTTCTCAGTATAGCACAAGGCAGGTCAGAATTCCTGAGATGAAGAAAGTGTCTCACCTCAGTCCTTCAAGAAATCAGGTCCCCTGTTGTATGGCTGAGACTGATCTACTGTGGGGTGGAACGACAACACAAGACATAACTATGCAACAAGCATACAATATTCTGGATTGAGAGATTCTAAAGGAGAAGAAAAGGCCTATTCTTTCTCCCTTATCCCTTTCTGCTCTAGAGAGTATAGCAAAGAACAGCTGCATGCTAATAAAGTGATAATTCAATCAATTAACATTTAGTAGTTAGAGGGTAGTGTGAGACTGTAGCAGCTGATATGTAAACACTAAAAGCTAATGGTCGATTAAATGATCTATTATTCCCCCAATTACTCAGTGCCTTTTTTTCTGTGCCTCTACTGCACAGCCTTGTAACCCTACTCGAAACAAAGAAAGTATACTAGCTTAAGAGAAAGGATTAGGATCCTCCCCAAAATCTATAGAAGTAGCCCTGTATAGGACAGACTTAAAAACAATAAATAAACAGAGGGGTCAGAATCCAATTCTACACAAAAATTAAGAGTATGTGAGAACTCCAGTCAGAGTGGAGAAGTACCATAGTTTCCAAACAGAGTATTGACCATAGCCCTGAGGGGAAAGAAAAGGTGAATTCCAATTGGAGGTCACTGCTTTGCATGTAAGAATAGATGGCAGATAGAGTAGAGAAGGCTGTCTCCTCTTCCCCAACATCCTTACTTGAATTTCAATAGTCACTACTGGGATACCCTGCTTGGAAAGGCTCTAGTTTGCTTATGTTTTTGTTTTGTTTTGTTTTTAGTTGTTCCGTTTAGGTAGAGAGAAATAAAACAAGAACCATCCATGCATCTTTGTAAGATGTTACACAACAGAGATTATAAGGTTTTTTTAGAATGTTTGGGGCTGATTAAATCTTTCTGGCTGTATTTTTTATTGTATTTTTTCCATTACCATTTATCCCCTTTATATCTTGTTCCACCTACACCACACCCCCTCAGCCTGCAATCACCACACTGCTGCCCTTGCCCATGAGTCCTTTTTCTTTTTTGCTGATCCTTCCACCTTACAACTCCCCACCCCCACCAGCTGTCTGCTTACTCTCTATCTATGAAAGCAAGTCAACTATCTGACAGGGATATTGTCATTGAGGAAACAGGACCCTGTATTCAACCAAAGTGTTTCTGAAAATGACATACCACATTCGCTTAATGCAGAATCATCTAGTACTTGTTTAAAAAATATAAAAACAGCCCTGGCTGCTGTGGCTCAGTGGATTGAGCACCGGCCTGCAAACAGAAAAGTTGTGGGTTTGACTCCCAGTGAGAGTGCATGCCTGGTTCCAGCCAGCTCCCCAGTTGGGGGTGTGCGACAGGCAACCACACATCACAGGCAACCAAACATCGATGTTTCTCTCCCTCTTTTTCTCCCTCCCTTTCCCTCTCTCTGAAAATAAATAAGGTCTTTAAAAAACTAAAAATAAAAACAAAACAGAAATTTCAAAGTACCATCCAAGGTATTAAATTAGAATTTGGGGACATGGGATGGAGCTTTTAAGATGCTTTGCTGGTGATTCTTATCTACACTAATGTTTGAGAACCATAGTTCTAAAGGGCCCATAAGACATCAATCAACCTGGACAACTAGTGGCAAAGTAACAGTAAAATTACAGAACTAGGAAGACCTACTTTTAAAAGGGGCATTTTCACTGTACACTGCTCAGAGCTGAGTATTAACAAAAGTGTAATTCTCCAAGAGACAATCTATACTATGTCAAAGTAAAATGCAATTATAAATAATTAAAAAATAATTTGGAATCATTCTTGAATGGCAGCAAAAATATATATACTTACTGAAATATGGTGTGCATACATTGGCCTAGACAGGAAAAATGCTGCATCATGGGGTGTATGAAATTCGTTACAGAGCACATCAATTGAAGGCACTCGTTTTATATAATCTTCTGTGCTTAGATTAGATGCTAAAAACCCACCAAACTGTACCAGGGTATCATGACACTAAATTTAAAAATAAGACAAATAACACAAATGTGCTACCATTTCACAACAACAATATAAACATTTTCCAAGATAATTAAGGCATCATTTAAATAATATTTTGATTAACAAGAATTCAAAATTTACAAATTGAAAGAAATTTAGAGACAATCTACAAACATAATGATATTACAAAAAAGATGCTAAGGACACTGAAAAGCACAATAACCTAAGGCTTAATATCAACTAGATCTAAAGTTTCAACCTACTGCTCATCACTTTTAGTAGCAGAATATATTTAACTAAATCACAAACAATTTTATGTATATAGAAGTCAATTCTCTTGCACTTAAAAGATGAAAACTTCATTTTTAAAATACATGAGACCCTCTTCCCTTGATAGTTAAACACATTTTGTAAGATAACCATAGGCTTTGGTGCTCAATATTTGTAAATACATTTTATAAATAAAGATCACATCTACTTTGTTGTAATTGAAATTCCAGAGATTAAGAAAGATATGAGAGTAAACAACTTAACATTATCTACTAAATTGAGAACTTTATACATATTACATCTCCTAGAGCATCAATATCATAATTTGCACAAAAGTTGCCCCTATTTCCAGAATGTCTACTTTACATTAGAGTTATTTCACACTCATATGTGCAAAATAACATTTTTCAAGTTATATAACATCCCATATTTGCCATTATCAGGATAAAAAAAATCCCCATGGACACAAAAGCCACTTTAACTTGCCTGATCATAGAGCTTTCCCACAAGTTTCAAATGTTTCTCTCCACCTTCCTGAAAGATCACCCCATTCCTCTGCTGAGCCATAAGCAAACAGAGGGGAAGAGCAAGATCATGGTCCAATAGAGCATCCTTTAGTCTCTGGGAAGATTTTTTAGTGTTTCTGATCTGGCCAAAATAACCACCCTGCAAAAGAGAAGACAGAAATTTACCAGCATACAGTATATACCACATGCCATCTGATTTGAAAAAGACAAAAAATGTTCAGTTACCATCCTGAAGATAAAAAACCCTCATACAGTCTACATTCCTTCCCTTCACAAATTTATTTTAGGGATACAATTACTGGTTATAGTCACTGACTTAAATACAACTGTTAATTGCCTTGAAACTTCTGTATATTTTCCATTTTCCACCATGCAGTCCCTTATGATGGATTATTCTTTATTCAGTGTGAAACAGATTTAACTACAGAGTAAATATGTTCAGATTTATGCCAGTTAGGACATCAAGGACCAAAGAAGATGTGATGTTTATTGACCTCACGGATGTATTACTTAAACTCTTTTTATACTTTGTTTCAGCTTTTTAAAATGGTTAAAATAACTAGTATATCTCAATTTTTAAAAGGAAGCTAGGGGCAGTTCTGAGAGGAGAGTATGTATGACTTTGATGTTTGGCTTTATGTACTTACGTATTTGTTTGGATTCTTTACTATAAGCTTGCATAAATTTGGAACTTTTAAAAAATCATAAATACAAATAGCAACTCTCACCTCAGCTTTTAGTTGCTCTCCACCAGTCATGGCCTCTAGTTGCTCCATTGTCATTTCCTCTGTAATTTCTATTCCTGCCATTTTTTGTACCACTTCTTTCAATATAAGCAAGTCAAAACTATTTAGAAAAAATAAAACAGCCTGTAGTTGAAATTTCAAACATAATAGTGACAATATATTATAACTGATATACTGAGAAACCCTAAATTATTTGTATATAAATATGAGGAGAAAGGGGCTGAAGTGGTTTTTAGGGGAAAAGTGCATTCCTAGAATTATACTGAAAAATATTTGGGCCATGGAGCATGTTTACATTTATTTGAACTTTTTACTTGGGAATAATTTCAAATGTACAGATAGCATGCAAAGATAAAAACAGTATAAAGCTGTACCTCAATTTCATCTACTAACATTTTTACTCCTGCTTATTTTATCATTTGTGTTTCCTCTATCTTCCTCCCAACTCCCTCCCTTTCCTTCTCCGCCCTCCATAAACACACACACGTGCGCGCACACACACACACTCTTTCTGAACCATTTGAGTTGATTTACTATGTAACATCATTTTAGGGGTACATTTTACCCCTAAAATTCCTAAGACTGTATTTCCCGAGAGTGCATTTCCTAAAAACACAGCTATTCTCTTATATAACCATAGCAGTTATCAACTTTAGTAATTCTAACACTGATATAGTACTTTAATCTATAGTTCATACTTTATTTTTATCAGGTGAATCTAAAGTTTAGATTTCACTTTTATCAGTTGACCCAATGATGTCCTCCATAGCACTCTAGTCCTCTAGTACAGTATGGCCAATATATGTATTTTTGATGGTATAGAGCCATCTCTCTAAACAATCACACACACACACTTGGAAGGAATGGAGAGAGAGAGGGAGAAGGGAAGGAAATAAGGAGAGGACAGAAGTTCCAAGTTGTGGAATTTGAGTCTAAGATGACAATTTAGTGACCAGTCTTCAGCATATTTATTACTATGCCAACACTTATACATTTTAATTCTTAAAGTTTAGGACTGGCAATGCAAATAACACCTATGACTTCCAAGATCGTCTTTACTTAGTTAAGTAATGAAGATAAAGTGAAAATATTCTTTCCCGCAAAACAAATGCAGGTGTTTATCCAAAGGTAAAGGTAGACATATCCAAGATACAAGTTAATAGACAAAAGAACAGTTTTCTAAGATTCTTAGTAAGCGCTTACTGTCTCTCAACTAGCCTTATCTTCCCTTAACACAGTTTTTGAAAACAAGAATGGACTCATGCAAATTACTATGCAACAAGTAGCAATAAAATATTTTTTCTTTAAACTATCTTTTAATTAGATGGTCACAAAAACTATTCACAGCACAGAGAACTGAATTATAGATTTAAAAATAACATTACATTCTCCTGGCCTATAGACACAGAAGAGTACAATGTACAGGAATGACCAATAAGATGAATATAGCAGAAGTGTTACGTTGATCAAATCCTGTACCTAAATATTATTTTTTAAAGTTTTCCCTAAACCAAAATAATGTCAAGAATTCCTTAGGTAATATGAGGGGGACCCCCCAAAAAAACCGGAATTACCTTCTGGCAGGCAGGCCCCCCTGTAGCATAAATGCAGGCTTCCCCCACTAGGTGAGCATTCTAGGAACCCATCTGTATCAGTGTACCAGCTGGCACCGTTGTAAGAGGCTTCATTTGGGCTTCAGTGAATTTTTCTGCAGACTCTTTCAACACATTTGCCCATTTCATGATAGATAATTTATAAGTGCACCTGCCCACATCCCACTGAGTGTTCAAGAGTTTTTGACCAAAAATGGCACTGACCCCCATGGCCCACCTGCCCTATTTACCCAATTTCACTCCGAGCGACTTTTGTTTGTTTCCCCAGATGAAAAAAGTCCTCAAAGGGAAACGTTTTGCTGATGGAAAGGTGAAATGGAAGAGGTAAAACAAAAAACAACAGAAGCACTAAAAGGCATCAAAATTGACGAATTCAAAAGCCATTTTGAGCAGTACAAAAAAAGGTCTCAATAGGTATAGTGTATCAAATGGAGAGTACTTTGAAAGTGACTGATACACAATTTTTCATAAATAAATTCCGGGTTTTTTTGGGGTCCCCCCCCTTGTACTTGTTTGGAACACCAGGTAGCTTTACAGATTTTTGTTTGCTTTCTACCAGAAAGTTTTTGCAAACAATTTTGAGTTGATTCTCATCAGTCTACTGATAACGCTTAATATACATACTAATTCAAACTCTAAGCACTGCTATTAGTCCAGAATAAAATAATAAAACTCAGTATTTATAAAGAAAAGAGGGTACTGTTCAAAAGGTGTGTAAGCTTTATGTCTCTCAAAGTTCAAATTCCAAAAATAATTGTGTTAAAGATACTATATACACCCTCAAAATAAATATGTTCCTACCAAATGCTCAGTGTAAAGGCCAATTACTGTCCAGTAGCATAATCAATAGTTTGGTCACAAGAGGAGGTACAATATGCCATATTAACCATGTGGTCAAAAGCCTAACAGGTAGTCAAAATGAGTCAGTCTTTTATATGTGTGTGTATCTGAATATTAATTTCCTTCTGCAAAATATGTGTGTATGTATTAAATTATAATTTATTTTAATTAAAGAACTCCACATAAAAAAGTGAGCAACTTTCTTCTTAACCCTACAACCAACAAAATCGGTTTTCAGGATAATAGAAATCTCAATATCCCATTATCACCAGAAGTACTCTAATTATTGAATTTTATTTACATATAATTTGCTAAGAATACCTTTTGCCCGCCTTTAGCTGATTAGCCACATATTGAAGAAGACCAGCAAGATCAATTGGATATTTACGAAAAACTGCACCACAGAAACTAGCCAGACCTATATGAAATTAAAAAAAGGGCTTTTAAAAAAACAATTCATAAAATAAAAAGTACAATATTGAATGTCATTTCTTCAACTAACTCAATTTCTAAAATAAAATGAGGTAGGAATAACTGCATTGCTGATGCCAATTAAGAGTTTTATAATTGATTATAGCTAATATTTATTGAGCATACATATGCCAAACACTGCACTGAATAAGCACTTTGTTAACTACCTTATTTAATCTTTACAACAGTCATCTCAGCTGGTATGAACTTATCAATGATGAAATTTTAGAACACATACATCATGTAACTTGTTCATGGTCATGTAGTTGGTATGAGGTAGAGCAGTAATTCAAATGCATACGGCCTGTTTCCAGAGCCTGTGACATTAATTAGGCCACAACCAAATCTTCAGATCACTCCGTAAATTTGAATAGTGAACAAAACACCTGCCCCTCAAATGTCTGAGTCATGAAAAAAAAAAAAACTCTCTTTATCTAGGAACAGGCTACTAGTTGTGGAGGGACAAGAAAACAGGCAAGCATTGCCAGACCAAGAAGCAGGAAAAAAGACCAATTTTAACCAACAGTCCTTATCACAGTATGGGTAGAGAGAAAAATCCCAGTCAGGTCAAGAGGAGGAGATCCTAGTAAGGTCAAGTTATCTGTAGTCTTTTCAACAATTATTTGCTGAGCACCTAAAAGATAATGGGCAAAAAACAGGTCCTGCCCTCAAAGAGCCTACCATCTAGTAAGGGATAAAGAAAAATAAACTAAAATAACTATGATGAATAAAAGGTTCCATAGACAGAAGAGGGGAACCTAATTCTGACTTTTGGGTAGGAGCATTAACAGGGAAAGCTTTCTGAAGAAAGTGATCTCTAAGCTGAAATCTAAGATGTAGTGGAGGAGGTAAGTGGGCATGGAAGGTTGTTCCAAGTAGGGGAATTAATGTTCAGATGGATCATGGAAAGTGCAAGAAATTCAGTATTAATGGAACCCAGACTACTGAGGAGGGGCAAAAGATGAGGCTAATACATTGCATAAGACCCCTATTCCCAAAGAACTTATCTGTGTGATTTATTATAGATTGCAGACTAAAGGGCAAGTGGGGAGCTACTGCAAGATTCAGCTATCAGACAAGATAGGTTAAAGAAAAAGGAAACTAGCTACTAGAAATCAAAGATACAAGACATTTTTTTAAAAGGCTTGAATTTTGTTTTGCTTTTTATTGAACAACCAAGTTATCTGTTCCTTTAAGATGACTGAAACATCAGGATGGAAATGAAAGAAGGGAGAAAAGCTCCCTTAAGATTAATTCCTCTAAAATAATAGAACAGAAGGGAATTTTCATCTCCCCAGTAATGCCTGCCCAAATCCTATCATGGCCAATACTGGCCTCTTGAGTTGAAAAATGAGTAAGTACTCTATGAACCTCCTTACAGAGCCAAGACCTTGAACACTAATAAAAAAGTTAAGTGGCTATTCTCAAGAGCTCTTGCCAACAGGCTCTTAGCATAGGTAAGCGAACACACAGCATGGCAGTCATAACAGATGGAAATGGTATCCTTGGAAAAATAAAAATACTTACTCTGAAGCCAGCTTGAGATGGTTGTGTCATCATGTTTCATTCTTTCCTTCTCAGGATTAGCTAAAGCTTCAATGATACAATCTTTCACACATTAAGAAAAAAATTTAAGTCACTACATTTCTAACAAAGACCCTTAAAAAACAACAAAAAATGCCACATCTTGGGAAAAAATAAAATTGACAGCTTCAAGTTATTGCAAATTATTGAAAAATACACTCACTATAGTACCAACTTTTCTTCTTTAGCCTTTTTCCATCTTTCAGCAAGTGACACGGATTCCACCAATATCAAGAAGTCTATACACTTAAAACCTATACGATCTTATTGACCAATGTCACTGCAATAAATTTAATTTTAAAAATAATAAAAATTAAATTAAATTAAAAAGATGTTTGTTCTTTCCAAACACTGAGTAATCAGTGGGATGATACAAAAAAAACAAAGTTTCACAAATGTAACATTGTCTCTCCCTATATACAAATACAGGCAGCACACACAAACTCCTGACTGGCCAACCTTCAGATCAGCCAACTGAATGAACCTCACTTGGTTAGTAAAGGAATTCAGAATGAAAATAAAATGTTCACAATTAAGATCTATGAAATGTGAAATCTATGTACTACTTCGCTTGAAAGGATACAGGCCAAGACATCATAATTCAATGAAGTGAGGTATTTCAGTGAATCTACTACAGGTGTTATTAAGTTATCATACTTCTGTATTTGTGACAAGATCTGGAAGACAGCAACACAGAATAGATGGTGTTAACTAATCAAAAGAGAACTACTGTACTAACTAAATAATGGCAGAATTTTTCATTTTTCAAAAGTAGTTTCCTTCCATTTTGTATTTATATAAAACCTACTCTCCTATTGTTTCCTTAGAAAATATTTTTGTGGGCTACATTTTCCAATTAGGAAATAATTGCAGGGTATCTAAAACTTGAATTTTGGAAATATAGAGGTTAGTCAAATGTGCTTTACAAATCTGTCTAATTATGAAAGTATTATATGTGAATCACAATGAAACGTTACTCAAATGTTTCTAGCTAAAATCAATTCTATTAATGCTTCTATAAATCAAAATGTGGTAAATAACATGTCAGACTATTTATAAAAGCAGCACTGTTACATATTATTAAAGTAGATCAATTTGTTAAATATATTGTATGCTAAGTTTTCTTTTTAGAGTAACTATATAATGTTTCATTTGCTAAAGGTTCCTCCCCCCCAAACTATGGAACATTTTTAAAACTTTATCATTCCATTTCCCCTAGTGGTAACAAAAACAAAAAAACCCTTAAAGAATATTAACCTCAAAACATACATAATCAAACAAGATGGTTGGATTACTGTGGCTCAACTTCCCAATCTGTCTTCCAGAAGGCTTTACATTTTCCTTGGTTAGACGCCTGCAAGGGGAGAAAAAGATGACACCGATCATCTTAAGTAATTTCCCTCATAATATTGATAGCTTTGTTACATCATAAAAAAAAAAACAATTCCTTGCCAAATATCCAAAATGGATTCAGGTAAACAACTACATTTATCACAGATTTTACTGCAGGACTTGGGCTATTTTCATTAGACTACAAGGTATTAAGATTTTGTGGTTAATGCTTAACAATTTGTAATATACATATTTCCATTTTTAGTAACAGTATAATAAACATTAAAACTCTAAGGTATTCTATAAGTACATAAAACTTACAGAGAATCATAATTATTTTAGATTAAGAAGGGCTATTTTTTTATCAGTTTAGAGATTAAGTTATCCAATTTGGTGTAATGCTATGAAATGCCTCATGCCATCTATCTCAGTGATCCTAACAGAGTACAGATAATAACTATATTCCATAATACAGAAGGTTTTCTGGTTTTCATATTCAAAGTATAAAAAATTTTAAAAAGTCAATTCCACTCCTTTCTTTAAGTCTTTCTCAGCTCAGTCTTCTTTCACTAACATTTCTGGAAATTTATATCTAAGAAATGTTTACAGTTCAAAACAATAACTATAGATCATCTTAATCTCTTCTAACAAGATTATTACATAATAAATCTAGAAACTTGAAACCTGAAAAACTTTCAAGAAGTTTTCTGGAATGAAAATATTATGAAGCAAATAATGGATTCAGTTAATAGCTCAAGGAATGTGACCATTCTGGAAGTGACAAACTTGATATAATTATCTTAGGAAGCTTCTTAAGACAAGACTGACCATTCAATTAAAACTACTTCATCATCAACTGCTTCCCTTTCCCATTCTTCTTGGTCTAGTTTCTTGGATCCCCGCCCCCAAGAAGAAACACTCATCAGTTCCAAACTTTGGTTATATTATTTCACCTTAAAACTTACCACCATCCGTCCTTACTTCTAACCCTCCTACTATTTCAGGTGGCCTTCCTACTTGCTAAAACTAACCTTTATACTTTTTATCCCATTCCCTTCTGCCTCCAACACTCTTAAGGGAAAAACAAAAATAAAAGGATACTTTCTTGCTTATATCTTCCTGCAAGCTACCATGGTGACTGGCATATGGAACACAATCAATGAGTATTTGAAGAATAAATCATTAAATGCCCTATAGCAAGTTCATGTTTTAAACAATAATCAAAACTTGTGAAATTCTGTGAGTAATAAATTAATACATTCCATTCTCAACATAAAAAGTTCAATCAGTATCAAAATCATATTGTTCAAGCCTGGTTAAATAGTTATACCTTATAAATATAACAAAAATACAGGCACATTAAAAATTCTGTGCATATTCTGTGATATTTTAATAATTCATTCATTCATATTAATATCTTCTATGATGGACAAAGTGCTATAGTTCCTGCTGTCATGCTCACTAGAGCTGGGAAACATAAGCGGGCTCCATACAGCTGGCAGGAAGTGATGGTGAAAATAAGGAGGAACAGGTCATGGAGGGTCTCTTACTTTACCATACCATAAAAGGTAATATATAACCTGGTGGCAATGGTTAGTCACCAAAGGAATTTTTTTCTTCCAATCCTCGCCCAAGGATATATTTATTGCTTTGAGAGGAAGGGGAGAGGGAGAGGGAGAGGGAGAGGAGAGAACGACGATGTGAGAAGAAATCATAGATTGACTGCCTCCTGCATTCACCCCAACCAGGGATCGAACCCGCAACTATTTGGTTGCCGGGGCAGTCACCAATGGATTTTTGAAAAAAGAATAATACAAGGTACTCTCATACTCCAGATTAAAAAGCTAAATTAATGGCAGTACAGAGTAGAAGAGATAGATTGAAGAAATTTAATAATATTTAATATATAAAATAATCCATATAAAGCACTTAGTTCAGTTCCTGGCACACAAAGCAATGGTTCCATAAATATTAGTTGTTGTTAAACTAGAAAGTCTACCTGGGAAATTCTTTGTTTTTAATCTGGAGAATTCTTAAGGCCAAAACTTTCAGAAGAACCAGTTCTAACATTACTGCTTTCCATGCCTTCCCTAACTTCCACAGGATGAAGTAATTCACTCACTTCACTATTTTCCCATAGAACTTTGTACATATTGTATAACAGCACCCATGAAACCAGACTGTAACTGTGCACATCCCTGTTTCCCCAGCAGACTATGACCAGGAACACTATCATTGGGCAAAGACAGTAATGTCACAAACTGAAATCTAGTTAAACTGGAGAATCCATTGGTTTTAATTAAATAACCATACCACTGCATAAATGATAAAGAAATGATAATAAAAATCCTTGCGGAAAATACTTGCATTACAGCAGTATGTTTATTATCTAAACCAATATTAATCTGAAGTATAAAATTTTGATAATGAAACTTTAGTTTAACAGGAAGTAAAAAACATCACTCTTGTATTTTTTTAACCTATACTTCATGTAATCTTATTTTTGAAGATTTATTTATTTTTAGAGAAAGGGGAAGGGAAGGAGAAAGAGAGTGTGAGAAACCTTGATGTGAGAGAGAAACATTGATCAGGTGCCTCTAGTATGCACCCTGACAGGGAACTGAGCCCATAACCCAGGCATGTGCCCTGATCGGGAATGAAACCAGTGACCTTGCAGTTTGCGGGCCAATGCCCAATCAACTCAGCCACACTGAGCAGGGTTCTTATACTTTTAATGACATGAAAATAAAGCTCACAAATGAAAAAAACTTGGAATTTTTCTAAAGTTGACTCCCTATAGAGACAGTTCTACATAATTCCATTGGATACTCCAAAAGGAAAAAATCTTTATTAAAAAACTTTCCAAAGAAATTACTAGAACTTGACTACCTTGTACAAGCCATTAAATCTATTATTTAAATTAAGCAAAGGACACAGTAGGCTGTCGTTTTTTAAAAATCCTATAATGTGATGCATTAAAAGGGATTTTTATTAGATTTCACAGCTATGCAAAAAACAACTACAAAAACTAAGTTGGTAGTCAAGATGAGCCAAAAACCACAAAAATCAATAGTCATTCTATCTGCAGTGTATAATCAGCTATACCACTAGGAAATACTCTTGGGAATCCTCAAAACTGAAGCTCAGACACATAAGTTGGTTGAAAGGAAGTAAATTAGATCCAGATATACTTTAGATCAATATGAAGAAAATAAATTAAAACTTACTTCATGATATATTTGGCTCTGTCTATCGTTTGAGCTTTAACTTTTACTAAAAGTGGGTGACCGTTATAAGTTTCATTCTTCCATTGGCCATACAGACGATATCTTTAAAAAATGAGATGAAGAGTTAGGAAAAGTTAAATGCTTAGAGGTTAAGGCACTACAATAGTAATTCAAAATTAAAAAAATTACATATTTACCTGTGCTGATATGGAAATGTTTTAAACATTCCCCATAATTCCTCAGACATACAAGCATTGCAGTCCATCAAAGAAAGAGATGGAAGTAGTACCTGGTCAGTAATGCTAAGCAAACAGCTAAGGATAACTTCCTAAGAAGAAGGGAGGAAAAATTATTTCAGTAAGAAGTCCATATTAATCCCCCCCCCAAATAAATTCATCAGCCTTGGAAAAACTGCCATTCCTTGATCCCATAATACACTGTATCTAATTCCCCATACTATCACTGTCCTTTCCATAATGGCTAATTGGGTTTCTCCATCTAAGTAAGGAAATGAAGCATGGGAAGGAAAGAGGTAGGTAGAGAATGGGGACTTTTATCATACTTCTTCCTGCTTCAATATGGTATTCCTCAAAAACAGGAGGTTGTCAATCTTAAAAGATAACTTGTATAATATGCCAAAAGCCATATTCAGCATGTAAAGAATTTAAAAAAATTGTTCATATAGGTGATGAAAGCTTATCCACAGTAAAATTTTGTAGTATGCTGTATCTAGAACAAACATTAGACACATTGAATTTTCTAGTCTCTTACCGTTTTTTCTTTATCTTCCTGTTTGCTTCCATCAGACTGAAACTAAAATTTAAAAATAAACTATAAGTATATGCAAAAAGGTTAAGATTATGCTGTCACAATTTATTTCTAATTTGAAAAAAATTAACTTCCACATGGTTGTGAATTATTTCCTTACTACTTACACACATGTAGGTTTTAAATACAGCCAGTATCACCAATTAACATTATTAAACTTCATTATATTTCTAACCTCCAAATCATTCACAACTTTAATGAATTGTAAATATCAAATTTATCAGCCAATTCTTTTCTCAATCTCATTGCAAACCAAAGCATCCTAAAATTTTTTTAAAGATTTTATTTATTTATTTTTAGAGAGGGGGAAAGGAGGGGGAAGGGAGGGAGAAAGAGAGAGAGAAACATCAATGTGCGGTTGCCTCTCACGCAGCCCCCACTGGGGACTACGCATGTGTCATGACTGGGAATCAAACTGGAGACCCTTTGGTTCTCAGCCTGCACTCAATCCACTGAGCTACACCAGCCAGGGCAGCATCCTAAAATTAAAGTATTTATTATAATATTGTAGCCACCACGTTAGTTATAATTCATTTGCATTTTCCATCAATTCGACGATTTTCCCTTACAAAACAGATATAATCTAACTCTAAAGCCACTGCAAAAAATTAAACCCCAAGAAATTTAAAGCTATACTTTAATTCACTATTACTTAAGCCCTTACTGAGAAATAAGCCAACAATATTAATGACATTCCTGACAAAGACAAAACCACTACCTAAATTGGATATACTTAAAAAATATGGCTCAGTATTCTATCAATGATTTTCAGGTGGGCAGCTTAAGTGCCATGTTTGACAATGCTATCTACTCATTCAAAATGATATAGTGAGTAATATGTGTGTGTCTATAGGCAAGAGGTTTGCAAGAGTGTGCAAAGGACAAATGAAGTACTGATTGATACTCAAGGACAATCTTAGAGTTCTGGATATGATTTAGCACAGTAACAAATGAGGAAAGGGGAAAAGCTAATATGCAGCTAATGAGCATCCTATTTTCTTTGGCGGATGAGGATATTCTGTGCATGTATGTTTTCATGCTTAAGTGATTTAATGGGTATAACTAAAGGGAAGTGTAACTTCTGTGCAACATTTTCATCTAAGACTAATTCAGGGACTGCCATGTCACCTCGATGGGAAAAACACACAATCACATTTGTTTTAATAGACAGCATAAAAAGCTATGGTTCCCTTTCACAGAAACAATTATTAAGTCAACAAATATGCTAGTCAGGAAAAAAGGAGTCAGGATATGAAGCATGGCCTGGCAGAAAACAAACTAGATAATTGCTTTCATTTTTTTCTGGTTGTCGGGGGGAATGTAATTCTAGTGGAATACTGGCTGTACACTGGGAGGCAGAAATTAGGTATGAAATAATTCAAAGAACTCGGTTTATAGTACATTATATGGGGGAGATGGGCAGTTAAGCTACTCCTTACCTACTATAGTATGATTCAAACAAAACTAATATAGCTACACATACTATTCTCTGTAGAAATAAGACATTTCCTAGTTACTAAGCTGTCCCAATTCCCTTACAAGATAATTACATGAGGTTCTGACGTCTATACAACAGTTTTCTAGAGCTCATAAGCAAAAAAAGTAAAAGAGAGAAAGAAATATGGAGATTAAATGAAGCCATCTAGAACACTGATTATCAACCTTTATCATATCATGGCACATGTAAACCAATTGCTAAAATTTTGTGGAATACCAAAAAATATTTTTTTGCCATTATGACAAAAATAGGAATAACTGTGATTCATTCACACCAGCCAGCTGTTGTTATGTTGGCTATTGTCATTTTTTAATTTGACAATCTAAGGGAAAATAGGTCAGTGCCCCTGACTAATAGTCAGATACTGCGTATTTTAAAAATCCTTGCAGCACAGCAGCTAAAAATCAGTCTAGAAAAACAGAAAGAAACCTTTCTATCAAAGGCTAATGATAACAAAGATGAACAAAAAAAATCAAGAGGTACATACCAGCAAAAGTAATTTTCTCTTACTTGGTAAGAAGATAAAGATATATTCCTCCCCTTTGTTGCTTTCTTTTTCTTTTAATTTCCTTTTTAATTCAGAGTAAATATGAAATTTTCCATTCCCATAATACAATACTAAATGTTTTACAGACTGGCCAGGCAAGTAGGAAATGGGAGGAAGAGGGTAGAAAAAAACAAAAGACATACATGCATCCATTCATTCATTTACTATGTGCCGGGCACTGGGAATTAAGATGAACAGAATGGAGCTCCTATCTTTGAGGAACTGACAACGGTGGTTCCTATCTTTGAGAATCTCTTGAAGATCAAAACTACACTTGCCAAAGTACTGCCAGAAGTGAGTTTTTAATTTTAAATAAAATTAAGCCCTCACAATTATGCCTAGAGCCTAGACAGACCATCAGTTATAAATGGCTTCAAGCAGGTTCCATTCTTGCCCTATAATGACAGAGCAGCTGATAAGGTAGCAAAACAGTGCTGGGCACAAAAAGAGTGTAGGTCCATTAAAAGGAGGCATTTGAAGAGTCAAGAAATAAAGGCTAGTAAAAGTTGTACATAAAACTAGATAACTTACTTTTTATTACCAATGTTCTATATTTAATACCTCTAAACCCATGACCATTTCAAAAGCTACTTTAGACTATATTTTATCTCAGGAAAAAATACTAAGATCTGTGACTAGATTGGAACCTTAAGCTGCATCTAAGTAAATTATGGCACTGATTTCACCTTCCTTATTAACTACCATGTACTGAGTACACACTATGTGCCACATACTAGGCTAAGAACTTCACATGAATGTCTTAAAACTACCCTATGAGGAAAATCTTTTTGCTAGAAAGGATTCAACTAGGAGCCATCAAAGTAACAAACAAGAAATATAACCTACTGATTAAAAGTTACAGGAACATGAGTTTATGAAGCCAGGAGAAAACTAACCTTTCTATGATTTGGTTGAAAATGTTCTTTTTATTTTACAATGAGAAATTCTATTTATTTTTTTATTTTAGGATTATGCTATTACAGTTGTCCCATTTCTCTCATCATTCCCCTCCACCCTGCACAGCCCCTCCCACCCACATTCCCCCGTTTAGTTCATGTCCATGTGTCATAGTTCTTTAGCTTCTACTTTTCCCACACTATTCTTCCCCTCCCACTATTTTCTACCAACCGTCTATGCTACTTATTCTCTGTACCTTTTCTCCCTCTCTCCTCCTCCCACTCCCCTGTTGCAAACCCTCCATGTGATCTCCATTACTGTGTTTCTGCTCCTGTTCTAGCTGTTTGCTTAGTTTGCTTTTGTTTTGGGTGTCATTGTTAATATTTGTGAGTTTGTTGTCTTTTTACTGTCCTATTTTTTATCTTCTTTTTCTTAGAGAAGTCTCTTTAACATTTCATATAATAAGGTCTTGGTGATGATGAACTCCTTTAACTTGACCTTATCTGAGAAGCGCTTTATCTGCCCTTCCATTCTAAATGACAGCTTTGCTGGATAGAGCAATCTTGGATGCAGGTCCTTGCCTTTCACCACTTGGAATACTTCTTTCCAGCCCCTTCTTGCCTGGAAGGTCTCTTTTGAGAAATCAGCTGACAGTCTGATGGGAACTCCTTTGTAGGTGACTGTCTCCTTATCCCTTGCTGCTTCTAGAATTCTCTCCTTCATTTTAATCTTGGCTAATGTAATTATGATGTGCCTTGGGGTGTACCTCCTTGGGTCCAAATTCTTTGGGACTCTCTGAGCTTCCTGGACTTCCTGGAAGTCTATTTCCTTTGCCAGATTGGAGAAGTTCTCCTTTATTATTTGTTCAAATAAGTTTTCCACTTGTTGCTCTTCCTCTTCCATTTCTGGTACCCCTATAATTACGATGTTGGAACATTTAAAGATGTCCTGGAGGTTCCTAAGCCTCTCCTCATTTTTTTGAATTCTTGTTTCTTCATTCTTTTCTGTTTGGTGGTTTCCTTCTTCCTTCTGGTCCACTCCGTTGATTTGAGTCCCAGTTTTCTTCCCATCACTATTAGCTTCCTGTGCATTTTCCTTCATTTCACTTACTGTAACCTGCATTTGTTCATCTAATTTGCGACCAAAATCAACCAATTCTGTGAGCTTCCTAATCACCAGTGCTTTGAACTGGGCATCTAATAGGTTGGCTATCTCTTGGTCGCTTAGATTAATTAGCTCTGAGGCTTTGATCTGTTCTCCCGTTAGAGCCATTTTTGGTTTTGGGTTTTTTTTTTTTTGGGGGGGGGTCTGGTCGCAGCTGTTACGTAGTGAGGGGCGGAGCCTTAGGTGTACACCAGAGTAGGGCAACCCAGTCACTGGGTTGTGACACTGAATGTGGGGGCGGGGTCCGAGGAGGAACAATGGCACTTGCTCTGCTCTCTCTCGGATTCCAGTCCCTTCCACAGCTTTCCCCAAGCAAATTGGGCCCTTCTGGTGCTGATTTCCTTGTGGGTGGGCTTGTGTACGTTCTAGGACCCTATGCGTCTAACAAACTCTCCTGTGAGGCTGAGATTCTCTCCCCGCACCTCAACCCCCACAAGTGTTTTCAATTGGTGCTTTTAGGCTTTATTTCCCAGCACTGGGGCCCTGCATTGCACAGTCTGTCTTGCTGCCCATTTTCGCCTGGTTTAACTGCACGCAAATGTCTGACTATGATCAGCCGCCTTGTGCACCTCGCTTGGTCTGCTCGTTGCCTCCCTGTGCTCGGTAACCACCACCTGTGTGCCCGGGACCACTAGCCACTGCTTTTTCCTGCCCAAGACCCCTCTCCACCGGCCACCGAATCTGCCCGTCTTACCAGTCTGGGTGAATTGTTGTCGGACTTCCATACAATTCAATTTTCTATCTGTTCTGGTTGGGTTTTTTTTTTTTTTTGGTTCTATATTTTTTATGTCATTAATCTTGGTTGTGAGAGGAGGCACAGTGTGTCCACTTATGCCTCCATCTTGGCCGGAAGTCAAGAAACTCTTTTAAATTTTATTTATTTTTAGAGCAGGGAAGGGAGGAAGGAAGAGAGGGAAACATTGATGCGTTGTTGCCTCTTGCACACCCCCTACTGGGGACCTGGCCCTGCAACTAAGGCATGTGCCCTGGACTGGGAATTGAAGTGGTGACCCTTTGGTTTGCAGGTCAGCACTCAACCCACTCAGCCACACCAGCCAGGGCTCAAAGAGAAACTCTTAAGACTTTACAAAACACAGAAATAACCAGTAAGTAACCTGAGGAAAAACCTTCAGTGCAAAAGCCTAATAGGTAAGTTATCTCTCAAAGGAATTGTGCTTAGACGGGTGAAGGAGTCAAAGCCCAAAGCAGTTGGATACTCACTTGGTTGGGCATGCCTGGTGGTACCTAAGCTGTTTGCCAGGCTAGGTACTAGGATCTCAGATGAGAAAGCAGAGGTTCCCTAAGGAGGGCTATACTGAGCCTCACTGAGATCATTCACTCCCCTATATCCTAGACTACAGAAAAGATTGAAAAGAGAACCCCATCCTCAACCTGTAACTTGGGAGGAGGAGGACTGGTCACAAATAAGGTGAAGAGGGTGTGAGGATTCATTGGCTGTACCTCAGAAAGAAAGTCTGAATGGAGCTGTCCATACAAGGATGAAAAGAATGTTGTGACTACTACAGAATTGTAAATAGCCACAAAAAAAAAAGAAAGAAAAAGAAAAGCACATTAAAGACAAATGATTTTAGTCTGGGAGAAAGTAGAAAAGAAAGGATACAGACAGATTCTCCGTAAGTATCTATACACTCATATATAGTTACCGAAAAAAACTACTGGACCTCGAGTCAAGATGGCAGCATACGCAGACATGGCTCACCTCTTAGCACAACCATATTAAAATTACAACTAAAATATAGAACAACCATCACTCAGAACCATCAGAAATCAAGTTGAATGGAAGTCTGACAACTATGGAATTAAAGAAACCACCTCCATCCAGACTGACTGGAGGGACACACACAGAACCAGCTGATCCTACGCCCACATGTGGTGGATAAAAATTCAGGAGGGATATTTCAGCAGCGAGGACCCCAGCCCCACACCAGCCCCCCGCCCCAACTCAAGGTTCCAGTGCCACGATAATAAATCCCCACAACTTCTAGCTGAAAAAACCAGCAAGGATTGAATCAGCGGAGGAAACTGTTAGAGCCCCAAGCAGTTCCTCTTAATGAACCCACACATGTATTCACCTACTCAGACTCACTCCCTGAGCTCCAGCACCAGGGTGGCAGCTTGAAAGGCACCAGCGGCATACAGGGAGGAACTGAAGTGTCTGGCATCAAGGCGAGCAGAGAGGCCATTGTCCCTTTTCTAAACTCTCCCCCCACAGATCTAGCAAGCTGGTTCCATATCCGAGACTCCATCACCCTGGCTAACAATATATGCCTCACCCTCGAGATCCCCAGAGACTCTGTCCCAACCAACTTACTGGCTCACCCAAGCTTCTTTTCCATATGAATGGCTGGTCATGGCTCATTATGCACAACTTCCTAAATCCTCTCAAACAAGCAACAGCTGGCTTCAGTGAGCCCCAAGCCCCCACTAGCAGCAGCCAGCCTAGATTCACAGCTTGGCATCACCTGGGAATCTCAGCCCAGTACAAGTAGCAGCCATCTCAGATTGCTTTATACCTCAGGCAGGGTGGCACTAGGCAAAACACAGGTGGGGGCTGACCTTGGCCTGCACCACCTGAGAAACCCCAGGGCCAGCGCCCCCAGTGGATAGCTACAGACCATGCTGAAGCATTGACACCCTGTCCCTGCACAGTTGACCCTCAATGGAGAGCAGAGGTTGGTGGTCAGTAGTCACAGCCAGTCCTTGCAACTGACTGGCCTAGGTAAGTCCCTCCCATTGATCTGCCAACAGCAACCAAAGCTCAACTACAAGAGGAGGGTATACTCAGTCCACATGAAGGGTGCACCTTGAGCACCCAATTTGGGTGATAGGGGAGGCTGTGCCACTGGACCCTATAGGACACCTACTACATTAGGTCACACTACCAAGGCAGGGAGTCAAGGCAGCTCTACCTAATACATAGAAACAAACACAGGGAGGCTACCAAAATGAGGAGACAAAGAAACATGGTCTAAATGAAAGAACAGATCAAAATTCCAGAAAAAGAACTAAACAAAATGGAGATAAGCAATCTATCAGATGCTGAGCTCAAAACACTGGTTATAAGGATGCTTAGCGAACTTAATGAGGACCTCAGCAGCATTAAAAAAGGTTGAGTCAGAAACGAAGGCTATGCTAACTAAAATAAAGGACAATTTACAGGGAAACAACAGTAGAGTGGATGAAGCTAAGAATCAAATCAATGATTTGGAACATACAAAAAAAAAAAAAACAATGAGCACAACAAGAAAAAAGAATCACAACAAAACAGAAAAACCCAGGACAGTATAAGCAGCCTCTGGGACACCTTCAACAGGTTAAACGCTGGCATCATGGGGATTCCAGAATGAGAAGAGAAAGAGAAAGAAATTGGAACTCTATTTGAAAAAATAATAAAAAAAAACTTTCTTGATTTGGCAAAGGAAATATACAGGCAAGTCAGGAAGAACAGAGACCCAAACAAGATGGATGCAAAGAAGCCCACTCCAAGACACATCACAATTTAAATGCCAAACATTAAAGATAAAGAGAGACTCTCAAAAGTGGCAAGAGAAAAGCAGAGAGTGACCTACAAAGGAGTTCCCATAAGACTATCAGGTAATTTCTCAAAAGAAACAATGCAATCTGTAAAGGACTGCCAAGAAGTATTTAAAGTGATGAAAAGCAAGGACCTACAACCTAGATTATTCCATCCAGCAAAGCTATCATTTAGAATGGAAGGGCAGATAAAGTGCTTCCCAGACAAGGTAAAAGTCAAAGACTCATCATCTCCAAGCCAGTATTACCTAAAACATTAAAGAGGGTTATTTAAATAAAGAACAACAAAACCATTAACCAAAAGGCAACAAATTCACAACTATCAACAACTGAATCTAAAAAAGTCATAGCAAACAATTAAAACAGGAACAGAATCATAGGTATGGAGATCACATGGAGGGTTATCAGCTATCAGGGGTAGGGGGAGAATGGTGGAAATAGTGCAGGGATTAAGAAGCGTAATTGGTAGGAACAAAATAGACAGAGGTATGTTAAGAATAGTATAGGAAATGGAGAAGCCAAAGAACATACACATGCAACCCATGGACATGAACTAAGGGGGGGGGGATTGCTGGAGGGAAGGGGGGTACCAAGTGGAGGATAGCAAAGAGGGAAAAGTTGGGACAACTGTAATAGCATAATCAATAAAATATACTTAAAAATAAATATCAAAAAAGAAAAACTATTAAGAATGAACTCTCAATAAAACAAGAAAAGCTTGGAAGTGAGATACATAGAATGAGATGAAAATGGAGACTGCAGAGGCAAACAAAATAGCAAAACTACACTCAACAAATATAATTTGAAACAGCGATGAATTTCAAGAATTAAAAATTTAGATAACTTATTTCTTCAATTTCAGACACACAACATTTGTATTGGCAGTAGAGTATGGTAATTTTAAGCCTGGCTTCTGAAGCCAAATTTCCAGGATTGAAACCACAGCTCTGTTCCATATTAACCACGTGACTTGGGACAAGCTACTTCACCTAGAGCACAAAGGATTTGGTAAAGATTAAATGAGCTAATTCAAATATATGTAGAATAGGGCCAGGCACAGAATAGGAGCTCAATATTTGCTATCACTATGGTACACAACTTAATCCATTAACACCAGCTGGATGAAAGAAAGCACCAAGGAATTCATCTTCAAATGTGTAGGTGCTATGAAAAACATTTAAGTACGCCAAGTGACAATGTTAGTGTTCTGCAATTTAAAAAAATTAAAGATAACAAAATGTTTTATCATATACAGATATTTTATATAGAGAACCAGTCCCTTACTTACAAATTCATGATACTTATAGCCAAAGAAAGAATTTCAGACCAAGATATCTGAACATTAAGATTTCAGCTAAAAAGAATAGTATTTGTGGTTTAAACTAAGATGAGAGAGGCAATTTACACTGTCTCAAAGCATCTCCCCACAAGATACATATTAACAATGAAGGAGAAAAGAGTAACTGTATAGTGGAGAAATGTGGCAGTCATCACTTTAACGAAGTGATCAAAGTAAAACACCACCGGTATTGAAACAAATTGACTTCACATGCTTTCCAATCTGATACACTGGGAAAGACACAACCTTTTTACTTTGAACAGGCAATAGTTGACATCACTCAACCTTTTCAGATTATAAGGATGAAAATAATGAAACACTGTTATACTTTCTTTTTATATAAATGTTATATAATAAGTGATATCTATAATAAACTACTTAGTAGATTTCTTCAGTCTCTTACACAACATAAACTTGTGAGTATAAAAAAAATCAATCCACCAGCTAACATTAAAAGCCAAGACAAATATTTCAGATGTCAAAAGTTTAATAAATTTCTACAGTCACTACTGTCAAAAATTAAAATTAGAGGCAATCAAACACTATAGAGAACTGCGTCTGTACTTGTAACAACACCTGGATTCATTTGGTTGCCTGGTTTTACAACTGAAAAGAAATTATATACTTTTTTCCAGTGTCAACACCTTGGGTTAGGCAAGGATCTCGTAGAACACAAAGAGCAAACCATTAAAAAAAGTACTGCCAAACTGGAATTAATTAAAATTTAAAAATTTTGCTTTTCAAATGACCATTAACAAAACAAAAAGGCAAATCAGACTGAGAAATAGTAATAAAATACAAATAACCTCATTAAAACTGGGCAAGAGATTTGAACAGACATTTTGATAAAGATTACAAATGGAAAATTAAGACATGAAAAAATGCTAAACATCAAAGAAACATAAAAGCACAACAAATACACTTCTATTAGAATGATTAAAATTTTAAAAATTGACAATAGCAAGTGTTGATGAGGATATGAAGCAACTAGAAGTCACACACAGTGCTTCCAGGAATGTAAAATGGTCACACATGTTGAACAGTTTGGCAAAATATAAATATACACTTACCCATATGACCTAGCAATCCCATTCCTGGGAAAACAAAAACATGGCCCGCCCCCCCAAGACATGTACAAGAATATTCACAGCAGCTTCATTTATAATAGCCCTCAACTAGAAACACTGCAAACGCCCATCAACTGGTGAATAAACTCTGGTTGTGTCTATATAATGAAATAATTCTTGGCAATAAAGAGCTTCTAACACATGCAACAACTTGGATGAATCTCAAAAGCATTAAGTGGAAGAAACCAGACAGAAAGCTCCAATTCTATTTATACGAAGTTCTAGAAAAAAGCAAAACTATAGTGACAGAAAGCATATCAGTGGTTGCCAGGAACCAACAATAAAGGGAGGGAATTGACAGCAAAGAGGAAAGATGGAACTTTCTAGGGTGATGAAAATATACTATATCATAACTGTGACGGTGGATTCACAATTGTATACATCTGTCAAAACTTATCAAGTTGTACACTTAAAACCTGTGAAGTTTATTGTATGTAAATTTAACTCAAAGCTGATTTCAAAAACAAAAAAAAATAGCATAAATGTTTACCTCTGAGGTAGTGACTAGAAGGGAGTCCAAAAGAAACTCTGGGGTGCTGGTATTGACTACTCTATTTCTTGATCTAGGTGGTAAATACTTGGGTATTTAACTTTGGAAAATGTCATTGAGCTATACAATTATGAATTGTGTACTTTGTGTTTATGTTTTAGTTCAATAAAAAGCTTACTAAAAAAATTAAAAGCAAATCCTTAACAGTCTGAGGTTCAAGTGACTTCATACAAATAATGGCAATGACTCAAAATAGCAGCCAAGAAAATAACTGAGAAGAAGAAAGGGTGAAAGAATGCTGAGTTAACCACTAATTATAAGGGGATTCAAAAAGCATTCACTTTTCCAAAGCATATTTTCCTATGTGGGCAATTGACTTAATAATCCAGCTAGATTTAAGATAGAGACATATATAAATAAAAATATATAGATAGGGTTATAGATACAATTATATCTATAATTATATAGAGTACACATACATGTGCACACATAGATATGTATAATTATACGCATATATGCATATAGATATTAGATATAATATAGATATTGGATATATCTAATATCTATGTATGCATGTATATGTGTGATGTATATGATCTGCCCATAAAGTACCCAGCAATGTAATATGAAACAGAGACATTTATCGAAGAAGATACAAGAAACCCTGTACATAGGACAATGATGCCTCAGTCCCCTTCAGGGACCTTGGAACCTCACACAGCTCTCTCCCAACGCCTCTTCTACTGTTCAAAACCCTCTGCAAAATTCTTTGTTGGAATCGCCATCATCTGCCCAATCGTATTTTCCTGAATTTCATCAAAGGTCTGAAATCTCTTCCCTTTCAAAGGTGATTTTAGTTTTGGGAAAATCCAGAAGTCACAGGGCACCAAATCTGGGCTATAGGAAGGCTGAATCACGTGGGTAATGTGACGGTTCACAAAAAAACTCTGCATGAGACATGATGCGTGAGCAGGAGCATTGTCATAATAAAGCCTCCAATGACCAGTTGCCCATAGCTACGGCCTTTTTCATTGTATTGCAGCTTTCACCCAATGAAGAACACTGAGGTAATATTCCTTATTAATTGGTCTGGAGGGGTATACTTGTTATGGACAATACCTTCTTAATCAAAAACCAGGTGTTAACATGGTCTTGATCTTGCTGCAACTTCCTCACATCTTCAGGTGTGGAGGACCAGGCGACTTCCATTGGGAAGACTAGGCCTTTGTTTCCAGATCATAGCCTTGGACCCACAATTCAACTCTAGTTATGACCTTCTTGAGGAAATCTGGTTCACTGGTAATGGTTTGAATCAAGTCATTAGCAACTGCAGCATAATGTTCCTTCTGCTCTGGTAGCAAAAGCCACAAATGAATTTTGCCACTACACATTTCATGCCAAAAGATCCTGCATTTGGGAATCCCCAAATCAGTTTCTGTTTCCCACACTGTCACCAGTCTTTGTTGATTGCAGCCCATACACATTCAACATTCTCAGGTGTTCTGCTTGTTGCAGGCACTTGAAAGTGATCCAGAATGTGGATCACTTTCAAGAGATTCACAACCATCTTTGAAGCATTTGTGCTACACTTTTATTTGTGCTACATTTTTATTTGTGCTGCTCTCATTGCATTATCCCTGAAAGCCTTCTAAATCATCATAATAGTTTCCATGGAAGAATATTCAAGCGTAACAGAAAATCTGATGAAGATTCGTTGCTCTACTTGCTGAGTCATTTTGAATGCAACAGCCACACAGTACACATGCTTACTCAACAGCATCTACCGCCCTGCCCCCTGACTAGTACAGTGAAGTCATCATTGTTTACACATGTGCATTCCAGTCCACTCTCCTTGGCCGCCAGGTTACATCGATGTCACACAATCCATCCTTGTTATATTAACAATGGCTGCTGGATTTTTCTGGTCAGACCTCATGCGCGTGCACATGCACGCACACATAAATATAAATGGACATTCCACAAACTCTACTCAATGTAACCACTTCTTAAATTAGAGTTCACCTGGCTAGTATAGCTCAGTGGATTGAGCGCGGGCCTGTGAACCAAAGGATCGCGGTTCGATTCCCAGTCAGGGCACATGCCTGAGTTACAGGCCAGTTCCCGGCAAGGGATGCACGAGAAGCAACCATACATTGATATTTCTCTCCCTCTCTCCCTCTCTCCTTCCCTTCCCCTCTAAAGATAAGTAAATAAAATGTTTTAAAAAATTTCACATGGAATTTAAAAAAAAATAAAATGGGAGGTAAAAATGTTTAAAATTTAAAAAAAATTAGAGTTCAGTTTTTCTTTTATTTCTAGAGATACACATAACACAAATAAACTCATTCCAAAATTTTATTTTCTACTTGGAAGAAAAAAATCTTACTAACCTCCTTCATAAATGATTTGCCTATGCGCACCACTTTTGCAAATAAAATGGGATCGTGAGAAAGGTGAGGACCAAGGTAACAGAACATATTGAAGACATCTCTCCTCAAATCTTCAAAGCTCTCTGCTTGTTTTGGTGCTCTCTTATTTTGCAACGCATTAACAGGTGAGCCTTTAGCACCTTTTGGAACGCCAACCCTATAAAAAGAAGCAAAATTTACATGTATAATATATAATACCCCATTTTAACTTAACGCAACCATATTAAAAATAAAACTTTTCCTGTTCATATTTGCTTTCTATTATTTCAGTTGTACCTAACTTTATTATACCAGCTAATTTTACTAGTAGAAAAAGACAAAAAGAATATTCACTTGAAAAACATCAGAGCTCAGGAAATGTTTCAAATTGACTGCATAAGAAAAAGAAATCAGAGAAATGCAGATTCTAAGTAACATTTAACATATATCATATGAATGTGTTTTTAGTTAAGCTCAGCCAGTATCAGGAAACTGAATATACGAATGGGGAACAAGGAACGGACCAGAGACACTGGGGATGAAACAAAAATATAGGAATATAACAACACTGATTCAATTCAATAAACATTTCTCTATCTGGATTCCACTACCTAGACTGAGCATGAGGTAGTTTGGTGGAAGGGAAGGTGAGCAGCATAATGAAACAGGGTTTCACACTAAAAAGGAAAGCATACCCAGAGTTTTCACCTACTAGCAGGTGTCCCACTGTGGAGTCACAGGGGTCACTCTCTGAGAAGCCTTCATGGTCCACAACCCAGGTGGCACTGGAAGAAAGCAGCCAGCAGCTATGCATGAACCACAAGACTGAGGCATCTGAGGCAGGCTCTGACCTGTGGTGCTGAAGCCAGAGCTGCTGCCAATACTTCTCTTATGTATCCTAAAAGTAGACTGAGCTAGAAGACTGGTCAACACAGTAACTAGGGATAATGAAAGAGGTTTTCACTAGCAATTTCCAGAAGAGCAGCTTATTTCCTGGGAGACATAAGGCAAGAAGAGAAGCAAGGTCCTCACTCAGAGCCACTCAACCAGACACAGAAGAAAATTACACTAAGTAAAAGCCTTAGGAATTTTCTTCCCCCAAAAGAGATGGGGAAAGTCAAAAACAGAAGAATGGAGTCTTCACCCTCAAAGGAGCAAATCCAACCTAGAAGTCTAACCTATAGTTTTTAGCCTACACTGCAGCATACATCCTCTAATACCTGGTCTAGACATCAAGAGACAAATCACTGATTAACACATATCAGACTGATACACTCTGAATAGTTCTTATCTTCTGATAAAACATACTAAAATATATGCATGGTTTGAGAAGACAAGATAAACATGCAGATTTTGTTGTAGTCCTAAACTATTTCTACCTCAATGATTAACATACCTTCTGTAGAGAGGCTCAATAGTTATGTGAATGAGCTTGCAAATAGCAAGAGCTATTAGCTTATGTGAAGCAGCATAGTATGGAGGCATCTGATCCATAATGTTCTGTGCATGCTGCCAATCACCAATTTTTAATAAGGCTTCCAACAAACCAAGTTTTTGGTTGTCAGGTGGCTAAAAAGAAACAATTACAGCAAAAAAATACTTAGAATACGACCATCAGTAAATCTTAATATTTTTTCATTAAAAAAAGAGAGCTAAACACACACAACAATGCATGTCACCGACAGCTGCCATTCATGGGAAATGCAATGGTATATTCCTCAAAGTATAATCAAGTTTTTAGCTATTAAAAAAACCAACAGGATTTTCTTTTACATTTAGCAGAGGCAGTGTGACAGTTCACAGGCTTAGGATTATACTGAGTTGTACTTAATGTTTTATTGGGCCACAGGGAACCAAAATTCATTCATCTTTGAGAATCCCTTTAGGACTTGAGAGACATTAATACACGTAGCACAAATATAGTCAATATATCTGTGATTTACTTAGATACATTTTGAAATTAATATAAAAAATATGACAGCCTCTTTTGGGAAGGTACCAATCAAATTAAAAGCAAAACCACCTCTGCAAATTAGTATTCCGAAAACTGTGTTTCATCAAAATCAAAATTAAGAAATCATTCTTCTGTAAGTTGATTAATTATTACAAGGTAAATTTTATAATTATAAATCTAGAAAACAATGTTAATTTTACTAAAAGAACTACATACCCTTTCTACTTTCTCGTCTTCTTTTTCCTTGTCCTTCTCTCGCTCATCAATTTTTTCAGAAGACAATACAACCATCGTAAGTTTTCTAACAATTTGCTTAGCTTCCACAATTTCTCGTTTATGTTCATCCATAATGCAATTATCAGCTGGAAGAAGCTAAAAATGGTTCATTAAAATTTCATAAAATATCTAATACTATTTGCATATATAAAAAGCAAATACTGTTTACTATCAATTGATAAAACTGCACATAAGAAGTCTAGCCTATTCATGACCATGATTTCCCATCTAAGTAAGTTTCTCTCCATTATGTTCTTAAAATCTGATACAGTTAAGTACCTAAATTTTGTATACCCTTTAAAACTTGGTATTAGTTTGAGTTCCATGTCTCCTGTCTGTTAGAGGTCCTAAATTAATATAATACTGCAACAATGATGTTTACCATTGAATTTATAGGTTTACCCAAGAAAACGTGTACATGTTCCATTAAAAATATTATAGATTTCCCCTTTAAAGGCCAAACCCCAAATTAAATAAAGTACTGCACATGGACCCAATTTGGGATAGCTGAGCTACTAAACTACATAAAGAGGTAAAGTTGATTTCTCTAAAGGAAAAATTTCAAGTAGAAAAATTATGAACTTGATATCTCACTGTTCATTTTCTAGATTATCTATTTGACTTAACTCACAAACTAGTTTCTAGTGTATTACAAAAGAGAAAGTAATATGTGTACTGTTAACCCTCCATTATGAAAAAGGATCAAGTAAAGGAAGAGGGTTAATGTAGACATTTCATAAAATAACTCACACTAAGAAAAATATAGCCAAATATCCATTACTTAGTAATTTCAGCTAGGCATTACAATGAAATGTTCCTGCCTCTAGAAATGCATACGCTATTTCAGTAGCGAAGTCCAAAGCAAAGTAAATAATCAATAAACAATAAACAGAAATATAGTGAAATATTGAACTACATATTGTAGACTTCATCCCCTTAGTCAAATAATGGAGAGGAGAAAGAAAAGTCACTACAAATTGGTTAAAGGAGGCAAGCAAGACTTTCTCCCACACTTTATGCTCCCCACTGGCAATCAAACCCATTTTTATTGCTTTACTTATCTGCCACAGGTCCTCATCTTCTACCTAGACTATTGTAATTGCCTCTAAAATCTCCCATTATAATGGGTGAACTGTAAATTTCTTTATAGTTCTCTCAATTTCTAAGTTTTGTGTGTTTGAGAATATTTTTAGTTGTATATAAGTTTACAACGATCACATCTTCCTAGTGAACACAACTTCATTATTATGACCAAAACAGACCACAAGGTCTATTTTAACAATCATAATTTCCCTACTATAGTTTTCCCACCCTTTTACTTTCAAACATTTTTGTCCTTTAGAAGTCTCATGTAATCAACAAACTGGTTTTTAATCCTGTGTCGACATCTTTGTCACCTCAAGAGAAACATTTAGTCTGCCTTTATTTATTGTTAAATTCAACATATCAGTAATAAATCAATCATCATTTTTGTATTTTCCATTTGTCCTGCCAGTCTGCACTATAATCTCATACCTATGTCTTCAAACTCTCCTTTTTCCTGACCAATTTTCCCATGTTCTCAGTTTGTACTTTACTCCTCTCCTTTAAATCTTGAATGGCTCTCTACTCCCAACAAGAAAACAATCCAAACTCCTTACTATGGCACTTAAGGCCCTTCACAGTTTAGTCTCAACGTACTTTTCCATCCTCATCGCCACTACGTACCACCCTAGGCTCCAAATACTCTGAGCTTCCTGACAATAATGAAGCCCTTTCAAACCTCCTGCCTTTATATTCAGTTAATTCTACCTATGAAGCTTCCCACCTTTTAAGCATGTCCAGCACCTACTGATCATCAAACTCCCAGTTCAACATCATTAGTTTGAATGCCCCCAAAAAGAAAGGATCACTATCTAGTCTGAGGACCCCCCACACATACACAGCACTATGTGAATACCTCCAATACAGTTCCTATTATATAATGCTAAATGTTTTCTCTCCCGGTAGACTATGACTGCTTCCAAGGTAGAGATCAAGTTTTATTCACCTCTGTAACCACAGAATATGATGATAGGCAAGGAAGTTAGAAAGTGATCTCAGAGGCAGTGAAGATGATGTCAGCTTTGGACAGGTTTGTTTTAACTTCATAGATATCCTAACACACAACCTCATAAAGCAGAAAGTTCTATACTACAAACCTAGTTTTTTCAAACAGGCTAATCTGTTGCTACCTTAAAGATCATCAATCACAGTAACATACAAACTCTTCTATATCTGGATCCAGCAATAGAAGTACAATACTAGTCATTCATTATCCAGTAAAAACACAAGAAAAGACATTTTTAAAAAATATGCAAAGACTTCCCCATTCTTCCTAAATGCCAAAAATTAACACTTTGGAGAGAAGGAAAAAAGTATCTAGGTAATCCCGTATTTTCTATCATTTGTGTATAATAGAGAAATCTAAAACCACATTGGTTAGAACTTGGCCCCTCCCCCCACAAGATCTGCCTTGATAATAATAAAGAACTTTAATTTCATATCCAACCTTGAACTCTGTAAGGGTTACAAAAGGTATTTGATTTCCATAATTTATAAAAGAATTAAAGTCATTCACTTTATAAACACAAAGTAATAATGCATTTGGGCTTCAAAATTAAGACTTGAGAGTCTATGATCAACGTTGGAGTGCTAGATAGCTGCCTACTCCTCTTCCCCACCCCTGGGACAGAAAACCAAAGACTCTTAGCAGCCCACTTGACTTACATGTACATAGAGATCATCCAAATCAATAAGATTTACTTGTAGAAGCACTGCTGCAACTCTGTATAAAGATGAAGGAGTCTCTCCATTTGGTTCCTTGAAAAACAAAAGAAGAGTTTCTATTTAGTGCATAAGTGCAACTAAAATCATATCCTTTATCTACCAATATTTAAGAAAAATTAGATCAAATAACTCTTGCTCAACAATAATCATTGTTCTTCCTGAGCATGCATAACATCTGAATTCAGGACAAAGATAATTATGTCAACATCCCTTTTCACACTGAAACATCTTCTGATGATCACAAAGAAAGGAGTTTTGAAAACGGAAACATTTTACAATGCATGCTAATATCTGCATAAATGTAAAACAAACAGAATAGAAAGATTTTATACTGCATAATATTTAGTTTGAATTTCTTTACATGTGTGTTTTCTTAAGTTGCTTTTTTCAAATAGTTCTAGGTGGAAACACAGATAGACAAGACTGACAAACTTGCAAATGCAGAACCATCTGTGCCTGCTTTTAATATACTCCCTGTTCTTTTATTTCTTGGATTTTATGCTAAGAATATGTGTTTGTCAGTTGATTTCCCCTTCAAAATAGGTGTCTACATATATTACACATGGGTAAATCAATGATTGATTGATTGATAGATAGATAGATAGATAGATAGATAGATAGATAGACAGACAGACAGATAACGGCCAATTCCAGACCAGTCAATTGGACCCTACAAGGAAACAGAAGGATTTTTGAATGCTATCAAAAAGACTTCTTCCTTAATTTTTACACTAGTTGGGGTCAGATGAAAAGAAGAATGAAGTGAGAACACCTGGCAATTACTAAATGACCGAATGCAAATAAAAAAGCAAACAGTTACTATACATTATGTTTTGCTTCTACTCAACACTGAAAATGAGATCTAAGTAAGGCTACCCCTACAACTGTTGATAGGTATTCTGCACATAACATGTGAAGCTAATCAAACTAATACATATCATATAAAGAAGGCAACATTTCACCGTAGGTTTTAGGGCAGGTAGGTTTTCTACTTAACAGTTTCATTTTAAATGTTTATAAAGGGTTATCTGTAGCAACACATTATCCCATAAAAACAAAAGAAAACCAGGGTTTCAGGGCAAACCCACAAAAGCTAACTACCCAACTTGAATCCACTAGGAATACTTTCAATATTTCTACATCTCTGTTTAAACAAGTCACCACCAGAAGCCCAAACTACCAGGCCAAACGTAAACTCCCACACTCTGATCCTCATATTGCTCCACATAATCCCTGCTGTGTACTACCTCACCTTTCTGCATTCTTGAAAATTTTTCCACAGAATCCTCTGGAATTTATGATCCATTCTCAACAAAACCCCCTACCTCTCCTCTGACTATTCCCTCCACCTTCATGCTCAAAGGTAGCTTAGCACTCCTTAGAAATACCTTGCCCACTGCAACCCAGTCAAGTGGTGGCTGTTTGCCCCAGACCCCTGATACTACTAGGCCCAGGGGTGGGATATGAGTCATCTTTACTCTTTATAGTTGTGTTCAGGTTATTATCCCTCCACCCTCTCTCTAAAGCCCACCCAGCTTTTAATTTCCTATCACTTACTATCCCTCACAATTGCTGCTATCTGTTTTCATTCCACTGTGATAAAAAAATGTATTTTGTATAATTTCAATGTTCCAAATTCATTGAGATTTGTTTTGTGCTCTCTAACAGGGTCTAACCTAGATAATATGCCATGTGCACTTGAGAAGATTTTGTAACCTATTATTATTGGATGGAGTGTTCTCTCTATATATGTCTGTTTAAGTCCAGTTGGCTTATAATGATGTTTAAGTGCTCTGTTTGCTTATTGATCTTCTGTCTCACTGTTCTATTAATGAGAGAGGGGTATGGAAATGTCTAACAATTATTTAGTAAAACTGATTTCTCCCTTCAACTTTGTTAATGTTCTGAGGCTCTGTTTGGTGCACATGTGCTTATAAATGCTGTACCTTCTTGGTAGGTTGACACTTTTATCAGTATATAATATTCTTTGTTGTCTATTGTTAGAAAAATATCTTACAGTCTATTTTATCTGATAATAGAATAGCCTCAGCTCTCTCCTGGATACTATTTGCATGAGATATGTATTTCCATACTTTTACTTTGAACATATTAGTATTGTTGGATCTAAAGTGAGTCTCTTAAAGATAGCATATAGTTGGATCTTGCTTTTCTTATACATTCTGCTGAACTGTGCCTTTTAATTAAAGTTTAATCCATTTACACTTAAATTTACTGACAAGGAGGGACTTCTGCCATTTTGCTAAGTCTTCTATGTGTCTTATGTTTTGTCTTTCATTTCCTCTATTACTGCCTTCATTTGTATTCAACTTTTTTAGTAGTTTACCATTTTGATTTCATTATCCTTGCCTTTTCTGTTTATTTTCTAGTTATTTTCTTAGTGGTTACCTTAGATACTATTACAATTATCACTTTAAACTTACAATAACCTAGTTTTAATTAATATTGACTTAGTTTCAATAGCATACCAAAACTTTGCACCTATATATCTTTATCACTCCCTCTTTTATGTTACACATTGTGTGCCAATTTAGATTTATAATTATTGTTTTATTCCTTTCTGTTTTAAACCATATAGGAAAAAAGGAGCTACAATCCAAAAATCATCATCATCATCATCATCATCATCATCATCATCATAGTGGCTTTTATGTTTATCTATAGGTACCTTAACTAGTGTTCTTTATTTCTTCATATGGCTTCAAGTTATTTTACAGTGTCCTTTCATTTCAGCCCAAAGGGCTCCTTTTAGCATTTCTTGCAGGGCAGCTCTACTAGTGATGAATTCCCCCCGCTTCTGTTTTAACTTGGAATATCATGATCTCTCATCTGCGAAGGACAGTCTTGCTGGATTCAGAGTTACTGGCTAACAGTTTTATTCTTTCAGCACTTTATACATGAGCTCATACTGCCTTCCCAAGAGAAATCAGCTGTAAATCTTTTTGAGGATCTCTTGCACATAACGGGTCACATCTGTTTTACTGCTTTCAAGATTCTCTTTGTCTCTGGCTGTCAACAATTTGACTGTACTGTGTCTCAGTGTGAAATCTCTTGAGTTTTGCCTGTTTGGTGTTTGTGGAGTTTTTCTGATGTGCAGCTTCATATCTTTCAGAAATTTTCAACCATTATTTTTTCAAATATGCTTTCTGTCCCTTCATCTCTCCCCCCTGCCTCTGGGACTCCATAATGTACATACTGGTACACGTGATGGTGTCCTGTAGGTCTCATAGGCTCTGTTCATTTTTCTTCATTTTTGCCCTCTTTCTGCTCCGCAGAATGGATAACCTCTATTGACTTATCAAGTTTGCTGAGTGTTTCTTCAGCCTTTTCAAATCTGCGCTCGCACTCCTCTAGTGAATATTTAATTTTAGTTATTGTACTTTTTTATTCCAGAATTTGTTTGGTTCCTTTTTTATAATTATTTCTTTATTGATATTCTATCTGATGAGATCATACTTTTCTGGTTTCCTTTAGTTCTTCCCATGGTTTCCCACAGATCACAAGCATATTTAGGACAGTTGCCTTAAATTAATGATCTCGTAAGTACATTGCTTGGGCTTCCTCAGGGACAGTTTCTATTATTTTTTTCTTGTAAATAAGCCATATTTTGTTTGTTTACACACCTCATTATTTCTTGTTGAAAACTGGACTTTTGAATATTATGCAGCAACTTGGAAAATCAGTTTCTGCACCTGTTCCGGGGTTTATTGATGCTGCTTACTGGGGGTTATTGTTGTTTGCTTGATAAGTGACTTTCCTAAACTAATTTTCTAAAGTCTATATTATTGTTATGTGTGGCTACTGAATCTGCATTCTGTTAACTTAGTAGTCAGCTAGTGTTTTAAGTTTTCTTAAAGGCCAGAAACCTCTACCCACCCAAAAAAAGAAAAAGAGAGAGAAAGGGAAAAAGAAAATAAATGACCTCCCACTCTCTGCACATTGGCTATGTGTTAGGGCACTCCTTAACACCTGGCAAGCCATTTATAACTCTACCTTAGTCTTCACTTCCTGCTTGTACAGAGCCTGAAGGCCAGTCAGAGGAAAACAGCTCAGGGTCTTCTCAGCCCTTTTCTGAGCATGCATACAGTTCTAGGCATGTACATGGCCTTTCCCCCCTATTACCTGGTATATTCATCTGCTTTTTAAAAGCCATTATTCCCCTCCTCCGCCACACTCCCCCTTGCCCTGCCACATAGCTTCTTATTCAACTTCCTTCCCAAGTTTTCAGTCCCCCTATCACTTGTCCAATTTTTGTTTCTTGCTCCAGGCTGCTAAAGCCAATAGCTGTTAAAGCAAAAATGCTTTGGGCAAAAGCCACCCCAGCTCTGGGGATTTTCCCAGTAAGGCAAAAGAAAAGACAGGCCCTTGCCCCAGTCCTTTATGGAACAGCCAGATAGGTCAAAACCCACAGTTCTCTGAAAACAATTCTTTGCATCCTCAGGCACTAGCGATCTTCACTAGGAGTGTGGGCTTCTATCTTCACAGCCAACCATGTATCTGAGTGTGATAGATAGTACACAGGCAATTTAAAATGTGACACTGCTCTTATCCCAAAGCAATAGCTTTCTTCACCAAGGCTTTCCTTGTTTGTTTTAAGTTTTTTATTAAATTCCAAAGTCCTGTAAAAGTTGACTGACAGTATTTGCCAGCTCCTTGGTTACTTTTATGGAGGGACAGACCTACAGAGTTCTCTACTCTTCCATTTTCATGGCGTCCTATTGTTGCCATCTATGGACCCCAGTATCACTGCCCTTCATTTAGCACTGCCCCTCTGATTCACTGTAGCTCTCTCCGACTCTATTCCTCTCCTAATTTTAGGAGATTTTCATATACATGTAAATGATAGTTCCATCTTGCTGGCCTCTTTTTTCCTTGACTTTCTCTTCCCAAAGTCTTCTGCCCTACCTATCTTGGCCATTCCCTCGATATCCTAAACTTAGCATTACCAATATCTACAACCCCTACAAAATGCCAATTTCACATATCTACCCTCAAGGGGGTCCTTAATGCTGATGGCCAATCATACTCTATTTCCATTGTCCATTCTCTCTCTCACCGTCTTACACAACTATTTCCTATCTTCTCTCCTAATCTCCAAACCCTCGTCTCTCATTCTCTCTGCTGATGGCCTTGCTTTCTATTTCAATGAGAAAACTGGAGCAATCAATAGGACTTTTATAAACTATCACCATCATATCTACCCACCTACCAACAACTATACCAACATATGCTGCCTTTCTACCTGCTATTATAGATGAATTCTCTGTGCTCCTATTTAAAGTCAGTGCATCCCCTTATGCCATTAACTCCATTCTCTTTCCTACTCAAGAACACTACTCCAGTAATTCTTTCCTCTCTCCTACATCATCAGCTTTCCTCTTTTTTACTCAATCATTCCAATTAGCACACAAATGTGTTTGTCTTTCCCATCTTAAACAAAATCTCTCCAGCTCATTTGCCATACCAGTTACCACCCCATTTGTCTATGTCTCTACAGCAACTCCTTTATAGAGTTATCTATTCTCACTGTCTCCAATTTCACTCTCCCCATTCTCTCTTAACACTACTCCAACTCTACCAAAATAGCTAGCTTTGACCTTACTGCTGATAAATCCAATGATTAATTTTTAGTCCTCAACAGAGTTGATCATTCCTTCTTCCAATTAGCTTGCAAAATTCCATATTCTTTGTTTTCCTCTTACCTCTTATGTTCCTCCCATCCTCCCAGGCCCTTTAATATTGAAATGCCATAAGAATCAGCCCTTGGATCTCCTCTCTTCTCTCTCTATAGCCAACCCCTGATGATTTCATCCAGTATTACAACTTTAAATATCATCTCCACACTTTTGACACCTACGTTTCTATTCTAGCCCAGTCCTTTCTCTGGAACACCAGATCCATACATCCAGTAATTTACTGAACATTCACTGGGATATCTAACAGACATCTCAAACTTAACATGTCCAAAACTTAATCCTACTGACAATACTGTAGATCCATTTCACCTGAAATTTGCCCTATCTCAGTCGATGATAACACCATCTTTGTAGCTGCTCAATCCAAAAAAAAGTCCTTAACTCTATTCTCTCATATTCTGTATCTAATCTACCTAAATACTATTGGCTCTGCCTTCAAAATATATTCAGAATCTCATCAACTTCCACTGCTACCGTAACCATATTGATTCTTTAAACCTCAGTCAAAATACAAATGCCCACTATCTCTTTTTGTCTCTTGTCTCTCTCACACACACCACTCATATCACCACTACAGATGGCTACTAAAGAAACTCCTCACTTGAACAGCTAGTAATTAATAGAGAAAAAATTAAAGCACTTGTCCTGTCTTTCCAGTAGGAATGTATTAACTAGAACAGTAACCAAACAACCAATTGATAAGGGACAACTCTTCTTCATAAGAAGAATGACACCTAATAAATGTAGAAGGCATGATAAAATTAGTAAATCAAGAATTTGAAACCTCAAATAACTGACTCAGGAAAGGATCATCCATGCATTCTAAACCACTTAATGTAAAACTGATGGAAAAAATGGGTGTTCACATGGTGACAAGCTATCAACCTGCAGATAACCTGCTGTTGACAAGGGAGGAAGTATCATTGTATAATGGAGTAAAAGGACTGTCATCAACTTACTGGAACATTAAAAGTCAGACAGATATTGGATGTTATACAATATAAAATATAATGCACAAGTATTTTTTCTTTTAAATATTTTACCCGAACATAGTCAAATCAAGCGTTTAGGCCCAACTCCAGGTACATAAGGAAGACAGGAAACAAAGAACAAATTAAACCAACCATGAAAAAGCAATTAGATAAATTCAAAAGGTGGAGTGTTCTATGGGGATTGAACAAGTTGATGCCATTAAAGAAAGAGGAGATACTATTCTAAATTAAATAATTCTAACAATCAAATGCAATGGGTTGTGTTTGATCAGATCATTTGATCAAACCATCTGTAAAATGCATTTGGTGGGGAGGCAATTTGGGAAATATGAATATGGTCTGTGTTTATTATATGACAGCAATCTAGTTAAGTATGAAATTGGTTTCATTGTTGAACAGAAAAATGTCCTTACTTTTAAAAAGTACAAACTAACATACTATGGAATAAATGTTCATGATATCTGTAATATAAATTAATATTTCCAAAAAAGTATACCACCGTGTTAATAAACTTACTTCTAGGTGACGGGGTTATGGGTATATGTTATATTATACACTCTTTCCTGTATGTTTGAAAATTTCATAATAAATAAAAAAGTAAAAAGAAACAAAATGAAAAAACTAAACCACATCACATCACTCTCCTATTCAGAATCCTCCACAGGCTTCACCAAGCATCAAAGTCAAAAACTTTGCACTAGTTCTGTGTGATCTAGTCTCTCGTCTTTGGCCTCCTCTCCTATCGCTCTCCCATTCAATCACTCTGATCCAGCCACACTGGTCTCCTTGCTGCTCTTCTACACATCAGCATGCTTACACCTTAAGGCTTTGCTTTGCTTTAGCTGTTCTCTTTGCCTGAAGATTCTTCTCCAGATATCTGTAGTTTACATCCTCACATCCTTCATTTGTTTGTTTAAATCTCATCTTTTCAATGAGGTCTACTCTTACCATTCTATTTAAAATTGCAACCTGCCACTCTAGCACTCCCAATCTTCCTTATCCTGCTCTGTATTATTTTGCTCCATCTCACTGATCAACTTCTAACATACCATATAATTTTCTTAGAATGTTAGTTTAGCTTCATAAAGGCAAGATTTTCTATTTGTTTACAGATGTAGCCCCAGCACCTAGAATATTACCTAGCATGTAAAAGATACTCCATCAGTATTTCTTAAATGAATCAATTTGGTTTATAACAGCACCTAATCATGCTACCACTCTTATTACTACTATTGTATTTTGACTCCACAAATCAAGGAGCTATGATGGTGAGAGTCATCATCTCCTTCCTCTTTCCTATGGCAAGACACCTCAAACCTAGCATGTCTTTTGATACTCTCACACTTTCTAGTATTCCATTCTGCCTGTCCTTTGTGCTGCCCCTCATACTGTCCCTAAATCCTCTATCACAGCAATCGCTATTAGGGGAATCAAGCAGATATGCCTGCCCAATTTTTTAAAATGATCATATGCTCTAAAACTGCTTACATCCTTTACCACCCTTCCAAGTCAAAGCATCCAGGATAGGTGATCACAGGTTGAAACTAGAACAAAATCACTCTCACTGACTTCATAGTAAAAATAATGAGCTTTGCCTAGAAATCCTAGCATTAAGGTGGGGAGGGGGAAGAGTGGCCTCTTAACCCAAATAAGTCCCAACTGGTGAAAATATGGGTTGCAGACAGGAGTGAACGTTATCAAACAGTGATGGAAAGAGGGGAGGGTGAAGTAAAGCAAGGAACTAACATTACAGGGTAACCATACATGCCTAGGAGCCAATTCTCAGGGTTACATTCTCTAAGCAGTTCCTGATTTTGGTGGCTTTCCTTACTTTACCTCCCAGACCACAAATTACCTAAAATTCTCTTGACATTTCCTCCCCTGGCCTTAGTGGTCCTTAAGACTGCAGATTCTCACAACCAGATAGCTCAGGTAATAGAAATAAGGCAATGGTGTTACAAAAAGCAATGTGAGGGTTACTCTTTCCAACACTAAGTTATTTCTAAATCAAATGTTTCTTGGTTGAGTACTGCTTATACAGGGTCTGGTACAAATAACACCCCTTTTTTATTACAAAATCATAAGCATGTAATTCTGTAACATAACAATATCACACTCAAGTATACCATATGACATTTTAAGTGAAATGTTCAAATGGAAACTATAAATTATTGCACTCATATTATTACCCTACTTACCACACTCAAGCAGGCCTTACTTCTGCTGCACCCTATATTACAAAAAGGCCCAATATCTATTTTAAAAAGGATTATTCCAACACTGTCAACCCACAGGGAAATTTTAATTCAGTTAAAAAAGTGTTACTATTATGAGGAATATTTTCATATAAAAATTTTAATTCTAAAACTCATATTCAACTAACAATACTTGATGTTATACAGTAGGTCATCATTACTCAAGTGTGCTATGCAAACCTACAGTCTCCAATATTACCTATATCCCCTAACCTATATTCCAATTAATCATGCCCAAGTTAAATTTCAATTACCCTGTCACTTTAGCAGTTGGCTTCTTAACTGCTAGAAGTTACTAACTCACTTTAGCATGGTGACTCTTAAAATGTGATGAAATACTTGAACTTCTCCTTCCCTGTACTAAGAGTGGACTCCCTGGCTTCTGGTAGGAACTAGAATAGCTGCCATCACTAACTTTTGAACAAAGGTGAAATACTCTTGCCCCAAAACCCTACCATGTGTCTTGTTTGATACCAAAAGCTATATGCTTTCAAGTTCTGATCTGATTTCTATTCTAGAGCATCCCAGATTATGAAAAATAAGATAACCAGAGGCACTAGGTGGTATATCATTTGAGAATCCTAAAAGAAATCGCCTTACTATCTATCCTGAACTTGAGGACCAGAGGACAGAAATAAACATGCTTTACCAGAGAATTCACAGTGCCTGACAAAACAACAGCATATCATAAACACTCAATAAATGAGTATTTCTTGATTACTTGAGTAACCCAAGCAAGCAGACAAATAAGAAAGCTATACCAAAAGGCTAACAGAGGCCTTATTAAACTCTTCCATGCTATCAAGAAATAGACCACTTATTTACAACTAGTGAGCACTTACTATAGACTAAGTAGTAACTTAATCCAGAGAAATTAGTAAAACATGGACCCTACCCTAAATGACTCACAATCTGGCAAAGGAGATAGACATAGTTTACTGTAATATAACCTGATAAGTGTTAGTCTCTGTCAAGTTTTACAAAAATATAGATCAAGGAGTGATGAATTCTACATGGGTGAAGTATCAGCCAAGACTTTATAGAGCAAGGAGCATTTGATTTTACAGAATAAATAGTTCATAAGATTAAGAAAAGACAGGTGAGAGGGTTATGTAAGAATAGTTTTCTAGTTATAAGGAACTGCACATAAACAAAAGTCTATCCAGAAGGTATCCAGCCATGTAACATAAAAAATAGAGACATTTATTGAAGAAGATACAAGATACAAGAAACACTGTACACAGGACAATGACGCCTCGGTCCCCTTCAAGTAGGTACCTTGGGACCTCACACAGTTCTCCCAATCACCATCAGCTGCCCTGTTGTATTTTCCTCAATCTCATCGATGGTCTGAAATCTCTTCCCTTTCAAAGGTGATTTTACTTTTGGGAAAAGTGAGACAGGGCACCAAATCTGGACTGTAAGGAGGCTAAGTCACCTGGGTGATTTGATGGTTCACAAAAAAACTGCATAAGACACGATGCATGAGCAAGCACATTGTCATGATAAAGCTGACAATCACCAGTTGCCCACAGCTGCAGCCTTCTGAATCATCCAAATAGTTTCCTCAGAGGAATGTTCAAGCTTAATGCAAAATTTGATGCAGATTTGTTGCTCTACTCACTTGGTTTGAATGCCACAGCCAGACAATGCACATGCTCACTCTACAGGATGGCTACTGCCCCCAGTGACTTGTATAGTGAAGTCATCACTGCTCACACATGCTCATTCCAGTCCACTCTCCTTGGCTGCCAGGTTACAACAATGGTCGTGCAAATGTTCTCATTATATTAACAATGGCTGGATTTTTTCTGGAGAGACCTTGTATACATATCAATGCCTATACCTAAGTTCAAGAAATAGCTAGTAATTTCATATGACTAGAATATCATATTTGAGGGCAAAAAACACTAAAATTGAGGCTGGGAAGAAAGAATGGGGCTACATTGTGAATAGCCTTTTCTGACATGTTTTGAAATTTGAATTTCATCCTGTAGGCAAAGGTTTTTGAGCAGTCAATTAGATCTCTTTTAGAATGTAACAGCAGAAAAAACATGAAAGATAAATTTAAAGAGAAATAATTGGAGGCAAAGATTTACTACATAATACTCTAGTGCTTTGAGTGAAAATTATTCAATGTTCATTGTCTATACAATAAAATTCTAACTCAACACAGTATTCAAGGCACTTAACAATAAAAAGTGTGCCTACCTTTCCAATTTCACTTCCTGTCCATTCTTTACCCCACATCTTACAAAACAGCCACATCTGACTATATACCATTTCTTCAATCTCTTATGTACATTCATACTGTCACATCTTCACTCTCACTATTTGTTACTTCTACACAGACAACTCTCAACAAACAAGCACTCATCCTTCTTCAAGGTCCAAGTTTTTTAAAGTTTATATCTATAAAGTCTTCCCTGATTCAAACTCTCCCAAGTCAAAAAATTTATTATGCTTTCCCCTAGGCTTTCACATCACATCATTCGTATTACCAATACAGTACTTATTACAGCTCATGGTGAGCTATCCACTTATCTCCTCTGCTAGAATGATTGAGCTGAAACCAATCATTTAAAAATAAAATTATATATATATATATATAAGATCATGAAATTAACTGATAGATATAAATATACACACACACATTTTTTTTTTACCTGGTAAAACTTGAACTTGAACCCAAGAATATGACACAGTGTTTGCGGTTCACACATACTCATGTAAGATTCTAATAAAGATATAAAGAAGTCATCATGTTCTGGCCTGCATTCAAATACTTCTAAAATGACATCCAAAACTCTATTGGGATCCAGATTAAAGCATCCTGCAACAGATGAGATATACAAAATTCAAAATGATTATACATCATTTCTAGTAAAGCCATTAACTTTCAGGGACAACTTATATAATAAATAAGATAAAAATATTTTTAAAAACAACTTCTTTAACAAGTTTGCTTCCCCTGCCCCAGAGGGAAATCTTTATAATTTTTAAGATCACCAAGTCATGCCCCACATTTTATAGATGAGAAATGTGACTTGCCCACAATTACAAAATGGGTTAATAACAGGGCTGGGATGGTACCCAAAACCTGTGACACTAAGTTGAGTAAACTTTCTTCTATGGTACACCGTCTCATCAGTTCTTCATTACTCAGGCTAGGGAAAGAGCGCCATATTTTTTAACATTTTAGCAAAGTATGAAAATCAAACAATGCATTTTTTTACAAGTCAGGCAACTAAAGGTTTTTTATGCAGAAGTTATTTGTAATGTTGATAAAAAGTTAATGAAAGTAGACCATTTTGAGAATAATGGTAGTTTTATCTTATATACACAACAAAACTACAAAATATAATTATATCACTGATTATATTTACGGCTTTTGGTAGCATTCTAAAGGAAAAACAGGTATACTGCTGATAACAAAAGAGATGAGAAAACATCAAGGAATTGGGGACATAAAAAAAGACTAGACAAAACAAGCAAAACAAGAAGAAAATAGACAATCTAGGCAGAGCAGGAAAAGAAAGAGAAGAAGCACCGAATAGGTGCTGATGGCCACTTATCCTTACTAATTTCCAATGGTAAGCTAAAAAGGGCCCATGGACATTGACTTATTAACAAACATTCCTGTCAGCCAGCCTCCTCTTAATATGTATATCACTTCTATTTGCATTCAGCTTCAGCTGTTACCATAATTAAATTATAATGCAGTCACATCATATATGCATTTAATTTATGAGAATGCATCTATTTATACACAACAAGTAAGAAAAATAATTTAAGTGATACAGGCCATTCCACCCACCATTCCTGTCAAAATGTATTCTTATGACTCAGAGTGAGTGTGAGCTGTCAATCTGCTGTTCCCTCAATTTACATCAGTTCCTACATGCCTTATGCATCAAGTTGAATGAAATTCTAGTATTTTAAATAACATATTTTTCATTAGATGTAGCCCCTCAATGCAAGCTAACCACTTAATTGGGGCAAGCAAAGAAACAGTAATTTCTTCTAATGCTACATGAAAAATGAACAAGTGTGTTGAAATTAGGGAGAGATGTTAGATCTAAGCACTGTAGCTATGGATAACTTAGGGGATTTTTCAAAGAAAATTCTTATATTCTCTATTTTATAAGAAGAAATTTCAAGAGTTACTTCTATTAACTCTGTATTTTACACTTAATTATATTAAATGCTATAAAATTAATGTCTGATTAATTGAAGGGTAAGTCTTCAATTATCATCATCAATATTTTACAACTTTAAGCAAAATGATATATAACAAAACCAATTTTACCACATAAACAAGCATTAAGTTCCTAAAGCATCTCATCAACATTATAATGAAACGATGTTGAAGGAAATCATGTTACTTGAGGACCTGCTGTATCTTACACTCACCTAGAAAACTGAACTCTACAAATAAGATCCAGTAAAAAATGAAGGATACACTAACTGAAATAAAGAACAATTTACAGGAAAACAACTGTAGAGTGGATGAAGCCAAGAATCAAATCAATGATTTGGAATATAAGGAACCAAAAAAACAACTAGTCAGAACAAGAAGAAGAAAACAGAATCCAAAATAATAAGGATAATATAAGCAGCCTCTGGGACAACTTCAAGAGAGCCAACATTCACATCATAGGAGTGCCAGAAGAAGAGAAAGAGTAAGAAATTGAAAACCTATTTGAAAAAATAATGAAAGAAAATGTCCCTAAATTGGTGAAGGAAATAGACACACAAGCCCAGGAAGCACAGAGTCCCAAATAAGATGTATGCAAAGAGGCCCATTCCAAGACATCATAATTAAAATGTAAAGTTTAAAGATAAAGAGATAATTTTAAAAGCTGCAAGGGAAAAAAAGTTAATTACCTACAGGGGACTTCCCATAAGACTGTCAGCTGATTTCTCAAAAGAAACTTTGCAGGCTAGAGGGGATTCACAAGAAACATTCAAAGTCATGAAAAGTGGGGACCTACAGTCAAGATTACTCTACTTAGTAAAGATATCATTTAGAAATAAGGGCAGATAAAGAGCTTCCCAGACAAGAAAAAACTAAAGGAGTTCATTATCACCAAGCCATTATTATATGAAATGTTAAAGGGACTTATTTAAGAAAAAGAAGGTCAAAATTATGAATAATGAAATGGCAATCAATGTATATCTATCAATAATTGAATCTAAAAAAAAAAAACAAACTAAGCATATTAGAACAGAGAGAGAATCATGGACATGGAGAGTATTTTGATGGTTGCCAGATGGGAAGGGGGTGTCAAGGAGTGGGTGAAGAGCTGAGGGGATTAAGAAGTACAAATAGGCAGTTACAGAATAGCCATGGGGATGTAAAGTACAAAATAGGGAGTGGAGTAGCCAAAGAATGTATACACATGATCCATGGACATGAACAATGGTGGGCGATTTGCCTGAGGGAGTGGTGGATGCTGCGTGGAAGGGGGCAAAGGGGCAAAAACTGGGACAACTGTCATAGCGTAATCAATAAAATGTTTTAAACAATAAAAAAATTTAAAAACTGTTATCTGAAAATAGTACCAGCAACATGATCACAAAACAATTATGCTAAAATAAGTGACACAACAAAAGAACTCACTATATGATTCCATTTACAAAAGAATTCTATAAAATATAAACTAATCTATAATGACAGAAAGCAGATCAGTGGGTGCATGGACAGGGGGATTGAGGGGAAATGAAATATAAAGAGGTAAGAAGAAACTGTGGAGAGGAGTAATAGAAATGTGCATTATTTAGACTGCAGTGATGTTTTCACATATGGTATACATATGTTAAGACTTTAATTGTACACTTTAAATATGCACAGTTTATTATATGTCAGTTATGTCTGAATAAAGTGGAAATATAGCTCCAAACTGCTGCAACACTGACAACAGATTATGAAAGTAAGATCTTGTAAACTCTCCAACCTTGCAACTGCTCCCACATTTATTAAATATAAAAATTCAATCACTGAATAAAATGAATAATACTTTATTCTAGCAGAGAGGACAAAGATAATTGAATATAATTTTGAAAAATAGCTGACTTATAATTACCCACTAAGTTACATACACAAAACTTGTGAATAAGGTCTAAGAACAGTAACATGGTACATGGAAATTTAATTTCATTCACATTGCTTTAAATTTTCTACTTTCAATGCACTACAATGTGAACCATTGACATTATGTTTTATTTAATAATAATACTCTATCAAGGCTATTCTATCAATGATCTGCACTATCAACTAACCACCAATTTCTTTCCAGGTGCAATTTAAGGCAGGAATCTAGAAGAGGCATGTATTTTTATTCATGACAGATACCAACCTTTGCATTTTCCACTGGCTTATAAATTTTCTATTAAACATCTAATGTGCCATATGCTGATCCAATCAATTACAATGACCTTTGCTATGTAAGACAGAAAAGTTGCCAAACTAAGATTTAGAAAATCTTTTAAACCTAAAAATTTGCTAAGCAACAGTTGAACTATTTCATATACAATGATAATCTAGGAACAACCAGTAAGTTTCAAGTGTCCAAAATATTTTTTTCTAATGGCAGCAGTGATAGAACAGAAGCACTCTTGTACTCAAGCCTCTTAAAAGGCTTTTGTCCAGCTCGAGCACGGCAGTCATGTGATCTTGAGAGAACTCATAAGCCTAGCTCCATAGCTCTATCACCAGCTAGCTATATTAAGTAATACACAAACATATATACACAACATCTTTAATGCCTTTTAAGGAACAAATAGAGATCCACATTAGAAGGGAACAAATGGAAAAATAAGGAAATGGTGGGCCTGTAATGCCATAGATTCATTCTTTCATGTAAACATTAAATAACTACCCACTGTGTGACAGGTGCTTATGATTCAAAGATTAAGAAAATGGCTTCCCTAAACTTGAGGAGAATCCATACCTTTTGGATGATACACCTTTGGAGAAAAATGCACTGAAAAGTAAATGAAGTTTCCCCAAAGATGCCAAGATGGCCAGTATATTAGAGCAAGTGATCGCAACCACAGGCAAAAAGTATGATTAAACTAACAATGGCTATTTTAGGAACAGGCCAAACTGAGATTCTTAACAGAAAAAGAAGACCAAGGTAACACTGTAAACATGAATGAGCAAGATGCCTGTTCCTGTACAATTCAGGTAAGAAAACAAAATGATATCATCAATCATCATATTCCTGACAAAATGGAGCTTGTAAAACAAACCCTGTTTTAAATAACCATGTTTTGGACATGATCTGGCATTGAGAATTACTTTAGAAACAGGATATGTTATGGTCTGAATGTTTGCCCCCCCCAAGAATATTTTGAAATTCTAATACCCAATGTGATATTACGAAGTGGGGGCCTTGTGAGGTTATTAGATCATGAAAGCAGAGCTCTCATAAATGAGATCAATGCCCTTAAAAAACAATTTCCTTGACCATTCCATCACGTGAGAATACAGCAAGAAGCCACCAGTCTGCAACTAAGGCTCTTCACCAAAATGTGAACATGCTATCACCCTGATCTTGGACTCCCAGCCTCCAGACCTGTAAGAAACGCATTTCTTTGTTTATAAACCATCCAGTCTGTGGTATTTTGTTAGAGCAGTCAAATGAACTAAAATAGTCTAGTAAAAACTTAGGCTATTTCTAAGAAATAGTATTTGCAAAAAACTGCATATCTCAAGGCAAGAACTACCAAGGAACAAAGATGCAAAGAAATACACTTAACAAAATAAAAAGGTAACTGTAAAACACAACTATGACTGAGAACATCAACTGCTGCCATCTTTTTCATAGTAGACAATAACAACTTCTTCATACCTAGTATGTAGTAAAGAAGCTTTCAACAAAGCAAATACTGAAGTAAAGGAGGCATGCAAGTCACAGTCGAAGGCATAGGAGAAAACTTAACACAGTAAGATGCTTCTAGGCTGAAATGGGTCCAAAGATAAAATACTAACTACACTCAAGATAATGTGGACAAAGAGGAACAAGCGTTTGGCTTGGGGTTTTTATTTTAATGTTTCTATGGACACTTAAGAAGCAACCAAGGGTACTTGTGAGACTGAAGGGGCAGAGGCTCTCATCCTATACTTGCCCATCCGCAGCCAAATCTACAACCTTAGACAACAGGTAACAAATGAAGGTCCTAAGGGATTTGATGAAATGGGCTCTGATTCCAGGTAAGAAGTGTTAAGAGTCTATGCCAAAAACATCCTGGGCCACTAAACCCAAAACAAGGAAGAACTATTTTCACTCTCCAAAACTAAGCTCAACTAAGCAAGAATCCAAGATAGTGGAGCAATAGGTGGAAGCTACACTAACCTCCTCCAATGACCAATCTGTAATTACAACAAGATTGTAGAGAAATCATCTGGGATAACCAACTGAACACTAGATGCAGAGAAGCCTTATAACCAAGGACAGACAGAAAAAAACACTTTACCACAACAAGACTGGTAGGCAGTGTGAAGGAGGTACAAGAGGACTGGCTAAGATCCCACTGGTGGCAGCTGAAGATCCGGAGGGATATTTCATTGGCTATGGGGCTCCCCCTGAGAAGTGTGGGGTCTAAACCCCAAGTTGGGCTCCCCAGCCTACAGCACCAGCACTGGAAAGGAACACAGATAACACCCAGCTGTGAAAAGTAGCAGGTTTTCTGTCTGACAGGAAGAAATGGCTGGTGACACAGACAGCCTCTGACAGGGCCAACACATGTAATTTCATTTGCAGCCATTTGGCCTGGGCTCCAGCAGAGGGAGGGCAGAGTGAACTAGAGATGTGTGGGGAGAGATACAAATTAATTGAAGATACAAATAAATGGAAGCAGATACCATGTTCACGGACAGAAAGATGTAACATTAAAATGTCCCTACTACCCAAAGCAATCTATAGATTCAATGATATTCCTATCAAGATTTCAATGAGGTATTCCACAGAACTAGAATGAATTTTTCAAAAATTTATATGGAACCACAAAGGCCCCACATAGCAACAGCAATCCTGAGAAAGAAGAATAAAGTTGGAGAAATCACGCTATCTAACATCAAACTGTACTACAAGGCCATAGCAATCAAAACAGTCTGGTAGTGTCATAAAAACATACACACAGGTCAATGGAACAGAATAGAGAGCCCAGAAATAAACCCACATGTTTATAGTTAATTAATATTCAAGCAGGGAAGCAAGCACATACAATGGGCTAAAGGGAGTTTATTCAATAAATGGTGTTAGGAATATTGGACAGATATGTGCGGAAAAATGAAACTAGACCACCTTATTATACCACACACAAGAATTCAAAATGGATTAAAGACTTAAATGTTAGTCCCAAAACCATACAAATCCTAGAAGAAAAAATAGGCAGTAAAATCTTGGACATTGCTTGTAGCAATATTTTATCAGATATATCTCCCCAGGCAAGGGAAGCAAAAGAAATAATAAACAAATGAGTTTATTATTCATAAACAAATAATAAATCAAACCAAAACATTTTATAATAATAAATTATTAATTATTTAATCAATAACTATTGATTTATTATTTATCAACAAATAATAAATAAAACTAAAGTTTTTGCACAGCAAAGGGAATCATCAGTGCAATAAAAAGACAGCCCACAGAATGGGAGAACATATTTGCTAATATATCTGATAAGGGGTTCATATCCAAAATTTATAGAGTAGTTACAAAACTCAACACCAAAAAATTAAACAACCCAATTTAAAAATGGGCAAAGGGCCTGAATGGCCACTTCTCCAAAGAGGACATACAGATGGCCAAGACACATATGAAAAGATGCTCAACGTCACTAATCACCAGAGAGATGCAAATTAAATTTACAATGAGATACTATCTCAAACCTGTCAGAATGACTATCACCAAAAAATCAACAAACAAGTGCTGGCTAGAATGTAGGAAAAGGGAAACCCTTTTGCACTGTTGGTAGGAATGCAGACTGGTGGAGCCTCTGTGGAAAGCAGTATGGAGATATATTAAAAAACTATAAATGGATCTACCTTTTGACTCAGTGATCCCACTTCTGGGAAGATATCTAAAGGAGCCCAAAACACTAATTTGAAAGAACATAAGCATCCCTATGTTTATTGCAGTGTTATTTACAATAGCCAAGATATGGAAGCAGCCCAAGTGTCCATCAATAGATGAGTAGATAAAACTACTATGGTGCATTTACACAATGGAATTCTACTCGGCTGTAAGAAAGAAGAAAATTTTACCCTTTGCAATCGTATGGATGGACCTGAAGAACGGTATGCTAAGTGAAATAAGCCAGTCAGAGAAAGACAAATACCATATAATTTCACTCATATGTGGAATCTAATAAACTAACTACTAACAAGCAAAACACACAGACTCATAGATGGACATCAGAAGACAGCTAGTGGGGATGGAAGTTAGGGGGTGGAGGGACAGCAAAAACAAAAAGGACTCATGAATATGGACAGTGTAGTGATTTTTGGGGGGACAGGGGCACAAACAAACAAACAAACAAACTCATGTAAGTTCCATGACTAATTTTTAGCCAGTACTCTTGATTTAGAACAGGAATCAGCTTACTATGACCTGTGGATCAAATCCCTTAGGTTTTTATAAAGTTTTCCTAGAACACGGACACACTCATTTATATTTGCTATGGCTGCTTTCTAACTATAATGGCAGAATTGTGTAATTTCGACAAAAACCACATGGCCTACAAAACAGAACAAAATATTTACTAGCTCACCCTTTAGAAAAAAATGTTGCTGACCACTAATTTAGAAAAAAGGAATGAATACCTAGCTACTGCCTTTTTCTGAAAGGCATTAAGAAAACTAGAGTGCTTATAGTTGAGTTCAACAATCAAAGAAGTCCTTCTCTAATATCCTTTCCTGTAATTTCTGAAAGATGCTTTTTGCCATCTTGATGCAGGATTCATTTGTATGGGGTCTATGTCTTGACAGCTCAAGAGCCTAAGCTAATCACTACCACCAATTCCTACTTAAGTTTTCCAAATGTAACGTCAGACTTGAGATCGCAACTACCATGAAGACCCTACTTCCTTGCTTACCCATGACGTAAATAGCCCCAGACCATCTGATGGGGTATAAACACTGTTTTTTTATATTTAGGATATAAACCTTTTGATGTACCAGAATCATTTATGGAGCAAATGAGTATTTTTAATTATAGGATGGTAAATAAGGATTTCTCCTGATTCGGCCAAGAACCCTGAAATGTAAATGTATCTAAAATGCATACCTCCAAAACTAGATATCCATTCGGCCAATGGCTGGTGAAAGAGATCACACCTGAGATAGATATGTACGAGGTATTATCTGTCTAAATTGTTCCTAAAGAGAAAACAATGGGAATAAACAAGGGGAAACATTAAAAAATGCCATGAAAATTAGGATGCTGTGTCAGTGAACGGCTCTGGCCAACTGCTCTGGCCAAATGAGACAAGGCCTGCATGGAATCTGCATTGAGGAAGAATCCAATAAATTGAAACACTAATTGGAGTTAGAATTCTTAACATCAATTTTCACATCACTGAAAAATTCCTTTCTCAGATAAAAGGGGAGATGAGGGAGTCAGACAGCCAGAAAGAAACAAGCACTAAGCCAGAAAGATGAACTTTCTAAAATCTTCTGTATCAGGAAAAAGAGGCTAAGAATCACTATAAACTCTACCAGAAAAGGGGAAAAATTCAATAATTTTTCAACAAGTGTTTTTCAGCATCTACATACCAGGCACTGAGGTTGGAGTTACTAAAAAATACACAAAACCCTTGTCCTCCTGGATCTTACATTCCAGTGGGCATTCAGAATAAGATACATTGCATATTATACAGTAGTAGGTGCTCAGAAGAAAACTAGTGAATGATAGGGAGCCCTGAGAGGGGTGTCCAGGGAAGGCTACACTGATGAGGCAACATTTGAGTGTTTCTGAACTAACATGCTTCACAGTACAATTGAGGGGCTAGAACAGACATTATCCGGAATTATACCCTAAGAATCCTGAAACACCAATTCAAAGGAACCTATGCATCCCAATGTTCATAGAAGCACAATCCATAGTAGCCAAGTGTTGGAAGCAACCTAAGTGCCCATCAGTAAATGAGTGTATCAAAAAACTATGGTACAATTACACAATGGACTATTACACAGCGGAAAGAAGCTCCTACCCTTTCTTTACAACAGCATGGATGGAACTGGAGAGCATTATGCTCAATGAAATAAGCCAGGCTGGGAAAGACAAATACCATATGATCTCACCTATAAATGGAAACTAAATAATAAAACAAACAAGCAAGCAAAATACAACCAGAGACACCAAAATACAGAACTGACAGTAACCAGAGAGGAGGGGGGAGAGAGATAATGGGGGAAGGGCCATCAAGGAACATGTATAAAGGACACATGGACAAAGCCAAAGGGGGTGGGTTTGAGGGCAGGAGGCAGGGATGGGTGGGAAGGGGTGCATGGTATGGTGAAAATGGAGACTACTGTACTTGAACAACAATAAAAAAATTTTAATCAAATTATTCATATTCATGGAATATCCATGTGTGTCATGGGCTTGCAGTAGTGATTGCCACATTGTCCTTTAGAGACAGTAACATAACTTATTCTCTATAAGGGGAAAGTTCAACATAAGAAAGTAGTGTACATTTTCCCAGCTAAATAAAAGCACACATTCAAGAAAATCACTCTTTGAAATGTTCCCAAAGCAACAAAGGACTAAAAAGGTATAAACCCACAAGGATAAAAAATAGAAGAAACAAGAGATGTCAACAAATAGGCAGATAAAATAAAAACAAAAAGAACTGAGGAAATTACACTGGACAGAATTTTTATGTGGGCATACTATCTTAAGAAAGCACATGGCAGGATACAAGAAAAGACGAAGCTATAGCAAAGCAGCACTTACAAGCATCTCAAGCTAGATCAAAATGCTGCTGGAAAAAATGTAGAGGCAGACACCCCAATGTTAGTTACACAGGGAAAACTAGCAACACAAGGGAAGGTATATTGCTAATCCCAAGGAACAAGAATAAAGGAAAGAATAGAAAGACAACTCTACATGAGTTTTAAAAATGGGTCATTGCCACACAGGTAAGCAAGTTTTAACCTATGGGACTGCCAGTCTTGCTGTTAAATTGACACCGGAAGTAGTGAAGAGAGTAAATCAGCTGCCACCACTAGACTTACTTCAAAGAAAAGGGTACATTTAAACTAAAAGCTCAGTATCTTCTATACCTGTTGATCACCAAAAGCCAAAGCTGGGTCCCTACACATAGCATCAGAGCACAGGTGGCAAACACAAGGCCCACGGGCCCAATCCAGCCCACCACTTTGTTTTATCTGGCCTGGCACCTTGTTTCTACCGGGGGCAGCACTAAGCTCTCACTTAATTGTTAAGGAGTAGTTACATTTATGCAGTCCTAAAGTTACATTCAGTGCTTTGAAGGCAACTGCGAGGCTGATGTGGCCCCTGGTGAAAATGAGTCTGACACCCCCGCATTAGAGGAAGGGGATAAGAATTGGGAAGCCTCTCCTTAGCCATACATAAATTTCGAAAACAAAAAAGAACTGAGAAGTTGAGCATAAACATCCCCTAAAATATAACCAGTGAAGCAGAGAATATAACTTCTCTGGGAAGTCTCAAAACCTAAGACATCTACATGTTGCAAATCTTCTGTAAAACAGCGTAACACCTAACAAAGAATAGCAGAAAAGTATTCCTGTTCTCGAAAAATCAGGATGACTCCATTTCTCTACCATTCATTCCTCTTTGTATAGAAGTCAACTATTTCCTCCAAATGCTCAATGCAAATAAAAACAGTAACATACTTAAAAGATAGGGAAAATAACACTTTTCCATCTGTTACATTTTTACAGCATCTCCTGCACTTACTTTAACAGACTTGGAAATATAAAATAATGGGTGTATCGAATTCCCTTGTAAAGGTATTTTTTAAATCAAGTGTGAACTATTAAAACATCTTCAAATTTTAATAGTTCACACCAAAGATTTTATTACAGTTTCACATTAGCTTATTTTCTGCCCACATTAAGATTATTGAAAAATACTTAAAATTTAAAGATAAAAGTACTAGAGAGAGCAGAAACTAATACAAGTTACAGTGCAAAAGATTTCTCATAAATATCATCTCAAATTTTATTATCATTGATAAAATTTTTAAAGTATAAGCTGGGCACTCTTCTCATTTATTTCAAATAAAACCCTATGGAGAATGCACTAATTTCTTCTTTATGGATAGTCTTCACAGATTAAAAAACCTTATCTTAATAACACATACTATATACAGATATATGTCTTACCTATTAAAGACTTGATATTTTCTAAGATTAAATCACTGGTAATATTTCCTGATAAATCTTGCCCCAATTCAGCAATCAGCTTGGCATAACCTTCATTCTCTTCTCTTAACAAATTGAATTTTTGTTGCTTATAACTGAAATTAGATAAACATCATAAAGGGGATAAAACTAATTTCAATTAACAAGCTTGCAAAAGAGTAATGTATTGTTATTGAATTTTCTTATCTCTCATATATAGCAATCATAAAAATAGTTGCTGAAAGTGTACCTTTTTGTTTATCTTTTAGGATAGAAAATTATAGTTGTTCATAAGAGACACCCCAATGTTAGTTACACAGGGAAAACCAGTAACCCAGGGGAAGGATATGGCTAATCCCAAGGAATAATAACATACCACTATTTCCATGATTGCCTAAGAATATACCCTAGAGTACAGCCATAATCTAAAGTATTTTATTGTTAATAATAAAAGCACTGAGTATTATTTTAACTTCTAATATGAAAAAAATTAACATTGGTTTGACATAATGTTGATTGCTGACTCAAACATGGGCTACTTTTAAGAGAAAAAAACACAAGACATATATTAACAGCAACAAAAAAAATCTTTAAACTGCCTTTAGAAACTTCTAGTATTCAAAATGAGAACTAAAACACATACTCAGGTACTTGACTAGTATTCAAAATGAGAACTAAAACACATACTCAGGTACTTGCAATATAAAAATACATGTACTTACAAAAGTTTTGTCTTGATTTTTACTGACTTTTGATTGAATTGCTGTGATTGTTTGATAAGCCCTAATGATTCCAATGTTTCTGGATCCAGGCGTTCCTTTAGAACTGTGTCTGAAACTAAATACTGTATTTAAAAATATTAAAGGCTATTTATTATTCAGCATTCCAACTATGTACCCACAAACTTAAATATACTGAAAATAATTAAAATATTAAAATCATACTATAGATATCAACTTATAATTTATAACAAAACTTAGAACTTCAAAATGATGACTCTCTAAATAAATACAACATATAGCTTTTTTAAAAACTTGCTAAGACTGTATATGCATGCTGTCCGCAGCCTATAAGGACAAGAACTACAGATGAAATTCTGATTGAAATGGAGTCAAATAAATTTTGTTTAAGTAAATGCAGCACTTAAGCCTTCTTCGGTTCCTCCTGTTTAAGTCAAATTATTCTAGTACAGCAAAGACATTCTTCCAGGTCTGAATAATGGCATTTCTCCTGGTTCTAAATTTATGAACACAAAATAGTTTACTAGACAATGATTATAACAAGTTCTAAAATTTATTGTTTTTTAAACTCTTTGCCTAAATTCTTTTTCTTTGTATAATAAAGAGTTTATAAAAATTGTTCAGTTTAAAAGCTGTCCATATCATTTCTACTAACTTGATAGATGCTTACCTTTTACTTGGTTAGAAACTTACTAGGTCAGGAACATCACCAAAGGCTTTATATGTATAAATAGCTTAAGTGATATATAGTAGCATGCCTATTTCATAGATATAATTAGCATGTCTAATTCTATAAAGCATTCATTCCATTTCAAGAACACCCAAATCATACCTTAGAATGAAGAGTCAACTGAATGTCAGTATCCTTCTCCATTAACATGATTAACTGTGATTATATTTGTTCAATGTAACATTTAGAAACAAAATATATTTTTTAAAACTTACCAAACATGCTAATACCAATTGTGTAAAATAGTCTCTCTTGCCCTTTTCTTCTAAACAATTTGTCTCAATATCTACAATGATGAAAGGAAAAAAAAGATGAAAGTGTGATTGATATTTCTGGACTCTCTTCAGCACTATAATAAGATAATGCAATTACTTTAAAATTAGCTTATTTTAAAATGCCTCACTCTGAATTTGGAAAAAAATTGAAACTATAGTAAATATGAGCTGTCCTTCATATGCATATGAATGCTAAGAATTAATTTCTCCTGATACTAGAGACTGATCCTGTGACAAATGGCATATTCATAAAATGGTAAGTCAATTACACAGGACCTATGTGCTATGGCACTGGAAGCAACAAAGTTTCAAAAAGTACTGTTTTCAGGGTGGGGAAGACAGTGGGTGGAGGTGGAAGAGGGTATGGGGAGGATATATGGTGATAGAAAAAAAGAAAAAATTCTGTTTTCAAAAAAGGAAATTTTTAAAATAATATATTTTATTTAACATAAAAGATCCAAGATATTTAAGCAAAGTTTAAATGACCACATGTTAGGGATGCTAAAGAAAAGATTCCTTCCTTAGGTGGAAAGATGAACTGGGTGACAAAATTTCTTCTAATACTAAAGATCTTACTACTCATCAAGGTCAAATCTTTGACCTTGGCTACCTTGGTACCAATTCTAACCAAGCTACCTTGCCACCAACTCTATGAAAAGAAAGTATTAAAAGATATTGTTTAGCTTTGAAAATAGTTTATTTCATACTTCACAAACACACAAACCTTCTGACCATTATACAAGGCATCAGAAATTACACAAAAACTTAGGGAAGAGTACACTTGTCCTACATGACTCAAGGTAAAGTGCATTTTAAAGCAAATGGGTGTTAGGCCTGGCCAGGTAGCTCAGTTGGTTAGAGCATCATCCCAATACACCAAGGTTGTGGGTTCAATCTCCAGTCAGGGTACATACAATAATCAACCAATGAATGCATAAATAAGTGGCACAACAAATTAATGTTTCCCTCTCTCTAAAATCAGTAAGTAAAATTTTAAAAAATAAAGCAAATGGGTGCCAATTGCAGGAGACCATGGGCAGGGGGATATGGGCAGGTACCAGGAACAGGGGCATGCACTTTTCTAGTTTATTGCAATGGCAGTTACGTGCAACCTACGAGCAGTTATCCAAAGTTAGGCATCCAGAAGAGGTGCTGTGTCTCACGGTTTCTGTCTATATAATAAAATGCCAAGATTTCTCTAAAGTACAAAGCCTTCTCTCACTAGTAGTCTTGGTACCACTAAGAGAAAATGATTATTAAATGTCTTCAACGTGGTTTTCATTACCACCCCCCTTAAAAAAAAAACCATGTTTCACATAAAAGGTTCATAATATAATCTAGGGGTAGAATTAGTGCACATTTAAAACCTGAAGCTAGGCAAGGCTGGCTATTTCTGATCATGTTTTCATTGTTTCCAGTGCTTTTCACTGTTTCTAAATGGGCACCCAGTTTCTTACCATTTAAAATGCACATGAAAGATATTTTTAACATCTTATTTTGAATTACAAGTCTACTTAACAAAAATTATTCATGATTTTTGTTTTATTCTCACTAAATACTTTTAAGAACTCCTTAAGTTTCAGTAATTATCTTTTTTAATGTTTATTTTTAGAGAGAGGGAAGGGAGAGAGAAAGAAATGGGGAGAAAAACCAACGTGTGACAGAAACATCAATCGGTTGCCTCTTGCACACCCCCAACTGGGGACCTGGCCTGCAGCCTAGGCATGTGCCCTGACCAGGAATAGAACTGGCGACCTTTCAGTTTGCCCAAGGATGCCCAACCCACTGAATCACACCAGTCAGGGTGAGTTTCAGTAAATTATTCAAAAATTTTCTCAAACAACTTTCTGATGTGAAGCATAGAGGAAATAAAACAATTAGCTCCAAATGCCAAGCATTAAAAAATTTCAACCACGATTAGCAAGATTACAAGGTTGATCTCAGGATCACTGCTTTAGCTGATTACACATTATTATCGTATTTTAAAAGCCAACTAACTAGTAATTAAAATGTGCTATGGAAAGAGGCACCAATTTTTGTCATATAATAAAAATTGTCCTTTAATGGTTCTAGGGTCTCCCCAAACTGATGTCCTACCACTGCTTTGCTTCAGTTCATTTTCTACTGCCATCACTGAGAATCAAAAGAGAAAGGAATTTATCATCAAATATATCTACATTTTCCTGGCCCTTCTCTACTTACTCTTCTTGGACGGTGCCATTTCCCAATACCATGGCCACTACAGCTAAGCACACAGTCAACTCAAGCATATTAAAGAAATTTCATGTGTAATTTATGCAATGTAAATTGCAGTACAATCTCAATCTCTCAATAAGACTTTTAATCCATAGGTATCTCATCTATGCCCCCTTCCAGGAACTCCTAGTTGTCTCCCCACTACCTAGCTTTGTGGTCCCTACTCAGCCTAGAACTTTAAGGATACTGATTGTGAGCAGTCAGGACAAAACTTGGCCCATTCTTTTAACCATCTATCTACCATCCAAGGCCCATAAGTCCCTAAGATCTACTCCTAAGGTTCCTAAGGTCAGAGCACCTGGGTAGCAGGTTTATCCTCTTCAAGTCAAATATGCTCTCCTCTTAGCCAACAGACCTTATTAAGATACCACTGTTTGGGTTCTGACCATGTTAGGAAATACTCCATAAGCCCTCAGTAAATTTCTTAGATGAGCTATCTCTTTAATATCCCCTATGATTTTACTGAAAAGCCCTCAGCCATTTCTAACTCTAGGTCCCAGAATCACCAATCACCTACCTGAGCTCAGCAAATCAAGTCCCATCAGACTCTTTCCCTTTCAGGTTAATAGAGATCTCAGAACCCCTCACCCTTACATGGTTGCAAGGATTTTTTAAAAGAAAATGGATATATTAACCAAGAAAGTACAGCACTCATTTGTCATATAACTGTTAAAATATTAGAAAAACAATATGATGTAGTTAAAAAGATCATGGGCTCTAGAACAAAAAAGATCCAGGTTCAAACCCTGCCTCACTGGCTATGTGGCCTTAAAAAAAATCACTTCTCTGAGCTTCAATTTTCTGATCTCTTCAACTACCTTGAAGAAGTTGCTATGGGAATTAAAATAATATTAAGTGTTTAACACAATGCCTAGAACACAGAAGGTGCTCCAAAATGGAACCTACATTATTTTTACTATTTTCTTCATCATTAGAGATAGCTCACATTCTTACTCCTATTCCCCTACCTTGATTTAGAGTCATCCTTGGATCATTTTTTCTGCCAAGGATAGGGGTATGTGAGTGAAGGTACAGGTGAGGGAAATTCTCTTTCCAAACTTGCCATCCTAACTAAATCTTGCTTGTAAAAATAGGCTGAATAAGGTAAAAGAAATTTCCCAGGAACAACCAAAATCAACTTCATGAATTCATGTTACTAGTAAAAAGCAATGACTTACAACTATAAATCATATTACTAAATGCCTATGAAGGCAAATATATCATAACAAATCAATAAAGAAATTATTAACCCTGGCTGGTGTGGATTGAGTGCCAGCCTGCAAACCAAAGGGTCACCGGTTCAATTCCCAGTCAGGGCGCATGCCTGGGTTGCAGGCCAGGTCCCCACAGTAGAGGGTATGTGAGAGACAACCACACATTGATGTTTCTCTCCCTCTCCCTTGCTTTGTCTTTCCCTTCCCTCTAAAAATAAATAAACAAAAAATCTTTAAAAATATTTTTAAAAACATTTTAAAAAAGAATTTATTAGAACTTACTAATAAGCTGATGACTGATGAATACCCAAAGAAAGACATAAAATATACTCCTGACACTATCAAGAAATAACAGCTTCCACAAAATGTTACCTACAAATCATTTTCACTCTTACGAACTTATAGTGAAACCAATTTTAAAATTGAAACTTGTTTCATGCTATATATATTTGTAACATAATTTAGTACCTATAGTTCATGCTTTAAGAAAATAAGCTTAAAGGCGTTTTGTTGTTGTTGTTTGTATAAAGCAGGACAGTTTTAAGATTGAAAGAAGGCATCACTCGCCCTGACTGGTGTGGCTCAGTGGGCTGGGCATCATCCAGCAAACTGAAAGGTCACAGGTTCGATCCCCAGTCAGGGCACATACCTGGATTGAGGGCCAGGTCCCCGGTTGGGGGCATATAAGAAGCAACTGATTGATGTTTCTTTCCCTCTCTTCCTCCACATCAATGTTTCTTTCAGTCTCTCTCTCCCTCCCTTCCCCTCTCTAAAAATAAATAAATAAATAAAATATTTTTTGAAAAGGCACTACTCAATTATGCGAGGAAAAACAAAACAAGACTGAGACATATGGTCACCCCATCAATGGTCTGAACTTTTCATTTCTCACTCACAGTCCATACATTTTGGACCTGTTTCCAACATTACTGCAGTTAATGAAATCTTATACATCCTGAAGAATTAAGTGCCAGGCATTTAGATTTATTGAAGTCAAATTCCAGAGTCTCAGTAAGATACTTAAGTAACCTATCTAATTCTACAAATTAGGATTAATGAGATAAACTCATTCATTCCAATTTCACAAACTCTGAATTTAAGTCCTTTTTTTTTTTTAAGTTCTCCCCACTGTTCCCATTAGTGGAGGACATTTTCAAGGAGGCAACCTTAAGGCAGCAACATGTTGTTGAGACCATCTACACAGTATATGGTATGCATGACTAAATCCCACTAGGACCTCAACATAAACTTGAAGATTCTGGCAAGCAGGTGTGGAGACCTACTTACTAGTCTTGCAGCTGCAAGAGACAAGCCTTGCAGGTAAGTTCCCCTGATTATTAAACCTGCCACCTATTAATCTGGAGTGGTAGGCCTCTTCAATCTCTCCTTGCCCTCTGTGTGGGGGGCCAATTTACCCACTAACATGCATGTGTCTAAACTATATATACTCCTCTGGACTTGTCCCTTTCTTTCTTTTATATGAATGGAATGATACTTTTTTACAATCTTCTATAAGTCGCTTATTTTGATCAACATTATTCTTTTAGATTTATTGATGTGGATGCATGTAGCTGAAGGGCATTCATGCTCACTGTTGTCTCATACAGGTCATAGCCCCTCATTATAAACTATTGCTGCCAGCTGAATTTCAAATTTCAGAGAGGTTAAGTCTTATTTTATTTTTTATTGATTTCAGAGATAGTAAGGGCAAGGAGAGAAAGAGAAACATCACTTTGTTGTTCCACTTAATGCATTCATTGGTTGATCCTCGTATGTGCAATGACCAGGATCAAACCCTCAACCTTGCCGTATCAGGACTATGCTCTAACCAATTGAGCTACCCGGCCAGGGCCTACAGAGGTTAAGTCTTATTCTAAAGTGAATACTATAATATCTGGTAATGTTTGCTATTAGATCAAAGTTATAGAAAGCCTAAGACTGAGAGAGAAAACTGTGCTCATTTATTTTAATTCAGATCTAAAATTAGAAAAATAAATTTGCAATATATATTATTTTTTGAATCCATGCTTCCCATGGAAAGATGCTACCTTTTGTAAAAGAAATGTTCCCCCTTTTTTTTAATCCTCACCTGAGGATAAGTTCATTGATTTTAGAGAGACAGGAAAAGAAAGAGACAGAAACATGGGTGTAAGAGAAAAACATTGATTGGCTGCCCCCGTATCAGCCCTGACCAGGGATTGAGCCCACAACCTAGGTGTGTGTCCTAACCAGGGATCAAACCCACAACCCTTTTTGGTGCATGAGACAATGCTCCAACCAACTGACCCACCTGGCTAAGGCCAGGGCCAGAAATATTCCCATGCCTTTCCCTTCCCCCTCTTCTTTCCCTCAGGTGCATTATGCATTACTTTGGCCTTTCCCTCTACTAAGCTCCAAGGGTCTTTTTTTTGCTTATGTAACTTGTTTCCTGAGCCTGTATCACCCAGCTGGCTCACTTCTACTACCTCTGTAACCTTCCCTTATAATTTGAAAAAAAGCAATAATCCTTTTTATCTTGCATGAATTCTTGTTTACTCTGGACAAACAGAGAAGTTGCTATTTCCAAAGCTGCTTCCTCATCTTCAAACCAAATGTAATTTTGATTATTTTGATTTTTCTTGTTCTTTCTAAAATTAAGAATCAAGAGAACAGCAGCAAAGTAAATATCTCTTGAGTGTCCTAAGTTTGAGATTCTGACATTCACTGAAGATGATTATACTAAAATTGGAATAATTCAGACTAACTTCAGAAAACTTGGCTTATTTATTTGAAATCCCTTAGTTGAATTTTATATAAAGATACATTCTAAAAAACTCAAACTATTTGAATTATAAACTAAAACTATACAATTACTTTATAAAGTGAATTATACTCACATTGACTTACTATATTATATTCTCTATAAAATAAAAAAATATAGTGTAGATTTGAATAAACTTTTGTACATTTGTAAAATTCTTAGGTTGAAAGGAAACAATGTAACATAGTACATTAACTTACCACACAGCACTTGTTACAGGTGTAATAAAGGCTTAATACCTACCTAATATGCAGAACACATCAGCAAGAATAGAGGGCAGATCCTCACGAAATTCCTAATTTTAAAAATAAAATTATTCATAGTAAATACAATAACACACCAGCAAGTATTTATAACTTCAGCATAACATTCTTCAGTAAAATTTAAAAACTAACAAAACCCCAACACCACTACATTTACAAAGAATTCTCCAAGTTTCATAATATAGAGAAAATAAAAAATGGGAGACAACTGTTGGAAAAAATGTTTAAATGTCTACCATGAAATAACTTGATTTAAAAAAACCAGAAACCTAAACAAGCACCTCAGGAGATATTAAAGTACACAAATGAGTAATATTTTTCCAACGAAGTTTCATGTTAGAAACCACTGGAATTTGGAGGACCTCACACCTACCTAAAGACTGTTAAAATAGTAATTTTTCATCAAAAACTTTAAATGCTGTGCTTGTGCCTGAGCCAACACTGATATATGCAAAAATCATAGTGGCAGCAGAAGAATAGAAATCTAAAAAACATAAAAACAATTACAAGCTATTGTTCCATAACTCAAGATTCTCTGAAGATGAAAATAATTACCAAAAATCTATCTTTATTTTCCTTATGCATTGATGATATCTGTAGCAGCTGGAGAAACTGACTCAAAATGCTCCCCTCATTTCTGCATGAAAACTTCAGCACTTCCCACTTCCATGCCCAATTTTAGAGCCATTTTTCATTAATAAGGATCACAGTTCAATTATTGCAATTAGTTTTCTGGCACTACAGCAACTCTAAAATTAACTATTTTCAGAGAGTAAAGGAAAGAAATTTAATTCTAAAGAACAAATGGGCATCTGTAAGAGATATGCAAGATACACTTCTGTGGCTGAGTTATGGGACAGTGACTATATGGGACTATGAGAAAGCCATGACAAAGACAATCCAGCTGCAAACGTATACGTATCACTAAATACTCAAAAGAAAGGAGGTGAGAACCAAATACATATTATATTGGACTATTCATTTTCAATAAAGTGTCAGGATCAGATACCATAACCACACTAAACCCTACACTGATGCCCAACTTACAGAATGAAATAACCTTAATTACAGAGCAGACTTTAGTCTCTAGTTTCTTAAAGGCTAAGAACTTTGGCTATGTCTACTTGAATGAAAGTACTCAAGCTACTTGAAAATCAGAAATAATAGAGCAAGAGGAGTTTTCAAAGATGGAATATTAATTGTGTAAGAAATAGACTACTCCAACATAGCTAATGCTGCTGAGATCAGATACAGACAGTTTAGGGATAAATGAGAAACTCATATTAAAGTCTTACTGTTCAAATACATCTCAATATGAGGGGGGGAAATCACAACAACTAGACATAAAAGTTCTTTAAGACTATCCCCAGGAAAGCATAAAAATCATATAAAGGCGATTACCTACCCTAACAAAAACAGGCTGCAAAAGCTTAAAGCAACTCAGGGGAAATTTGCACTAAATTAAAAAGCTCCAGGCCTTACCTCAATCATGCTTATTATGAAAGGTGTTCCCAATTGGGCATATAATTTTATTTATACAAGTTTAAGATCCAGCCTAATAGAATAATACACCACTGTAAAAATTCAAACTTAACTACTGGTTTAAAATAAACACTATTAACACCCTTACAATTTCAGAGCTCATCTTTCAATTCAAATACCAAATCACGATGAAAGTGTCTAGCCTCAATCTAACGTAAATTCTCTAATAAATAAAAGTGAAGTACAAAAGGTTAGGGAATAAAAGTGAAGTACGAAAAAATCTAATTAACATTTTCTAAAATAGCCAGCAAACACACAAAAATTGGCGTCAAGTGAACATTACAGCTATGCAACCTCAATCTACAATAATGCTGAATTTAAAAATAGATTTCATTTCTAAACATAACCACAAACAAAAAAAAATGCTTTGATATGCTATATTAGGAGATATTCTAGACAAAGTATTTTTATAGTAACATTTTAAATTAACTATATCTTGATTTCATTACAATGCACGCTTTTTTTTGCTCTCCCAGCTTACTCACAACCAGACAAAAAAATTAAAATATCTTTATTTGTCTAGCAACAATGACTTACCAATATTACCTTAAACATTTCATTGTGAACAAAATGAAATGCAAGTTATATGCTTTAGGGATGTTTGTATCAAAGGGAAAAGAAATAGGTAACAATTATTAAAGAACATACATATACACACTTACACTAATGTCATTAAAAACATTAGATGCTTGTTCATGCTTTAGATTTCCTTTAATCACATGGTATGATAATTCATAGAGAGCTTGCTGGAAATCTGTTGAACATAAAAGAAAGAGTGTAAGAGTCTCTCGAACATGAAAGGCAGACCCTCTTGAGTAAGATCTATACATTCCCTACTTCTCAGTTTATCATAAACATCAATGATGATAATAATATGCATACTTCTAATGCTTTACTTTAGCAATTTTTTTCCTTTCATTTTCATAAAAGGACAATACTAAAAGAGTAGGAAGGAGTTAACCTTGGCTCCACTGCTAAAATGTAATTACTGCTTGAGCATTACACCTTCCGATCTTTTTCTCTATGTCTATATATTTTACACAGTTGCATTCACAGTACTACCATTTGGTACTCTGATATCCCCATACTTTTAAAAGCATTTTTTTCATGCTACCAAAACCTCCAAAATTATTTCATTGACTACACAGAACTCCGGCAAGTGGATATAAACTAAATTAACCATTCCTCTCACCAGCAGATTTCATAGATTTCCTAAATATATCCATTATAGTCAAGTCAATCTCAAGACTACACTGACAACAGGTAAACAATAGCAGTAAACATAAAATCAGGTTTTATCCATATCCTACTGTCAGAGAAATTTCTCCCCAAACCTAAATCTCTTTTTCTCCTCTATTTCCATCAGAATTCAAACTAAAAAAATGCATATGTAAATACATACATAAAACAGTTTTATGAGAACTGTCAACCATAAGTAGTCTCATTCACTATTAATTAGCATAACCCCCTTTCCTAGAGAAGGATTATTTTTTGGGGGGAGATTAATAGTCAGGTGAATGCCTCCTCCTTCCAGCCATCTTTTTCTTTAGTTACATACACTAAAAACTTTATATCCTTCCTCTCATTTAAAGTAGGGAAACAAGTAGCTCTAAAGAAATAATGAAAATAAAGTCAATTTATAATCTCCTTTTGAAGGGAATCAAAAATCTTTCAAAAAAATTGCAAGTAAAAAATCAAATATTTAAAACTCTGCTCTGGCTGGTGTGGCTCAGGGGATTGAGCACCGGCCTGCAAACCAAAGGGTCACTGGTTCAATTTCCAGTCAGGGCACATGCCTGGGTTTTGGGCCATTGTGGGGCACACAAGAGGCAACCACACACTGATGTTTCCCTTCTTCTCTTTCTCCATCCTTTCCCCTCTGTCTAAATATAAATAAATAAAATATTTTTTAAAAAATTAAAAAATATCTTCTCCCTTGGTTTGACTACTAGTCACAAAAAAGGAATACAATGGAAATCAAAACTTTTATCAATCCCCCCTCTGAACAATGAAAATAGTATTTTGCAATGAAATAAATCTGTCCATTAAGTTACTTGCTAAAGAAATATATATAGCCAGATTATCCCAATTCCTTTTGAAGACTAATTTAAATATATTTAGTTCTTACTAAACATGTTTACTTTTTATTATATATTTTACCATCTCCACAAATATGGCTTCATTATGCTTATAATAAACTATATAAAAGTTAAAATGCAAAGGAAAATTTCTATTTGTTAATATGGTGGGAATATGGGGTTAATTTCATGTTTTCACTTTCTATTAATAAAATGCTTTTACAAGAAACAATATTCATTTCAAGTTTTCTAGATAACTAACTTTTTAAAGCAATCACTCTTGAAAGTAGAAAACAGCTGAGCATAAACTAAATTCCCATAAGAATATGGCCTCATAGTGCTGAGGGAGTTCTAATCTTAATCACAGAAGATTAAAATAGAGAACAAATAGCCCAGGTAATTTTGCTGATACTAGGTGACATAAAAACAATCACAATGTAATCCAAAAGTAGCAAAAAACAGTCCTCAATTCACAAGTTATTTAAATGCCCATTTAAGTGGTTAGGAAATCCCATTGTATTTTATCTATAGAAGCAGTAAGTGGTGCCTTAAGACTACCAAGCTAACCCCACAAAAATCCTGTAAAATCTATACTGAAGTTGAAAAACTTTTACATTTACAATGGGAGAGAAACTTATAACCCTTATAATTATACACAAAAAATAAATAAAAGATTTTATCTTAATGCTAACATTTCAGAAAAAGCAGTTTTAAGAATAGCCACAAGTAAAAGGGACTTCTAAAGATATTTAGATGTCCATTGTGGGATTTGAACACTGAAGACACCAGTTCTTGGTTACGTTGATTATCACTAGGACTACAGTACTCATGTTTATAAGCCATCATCACAATGTTATTTTTAATGGCGGGGAGGGAATTACAAAAAGAACAACGTGAAGTAGTGTGTGCAAGGGAAACTGCCTGTCTGAAATGAAATCAATTCAAGGGGAGGGGCAGAAAAGGGAAAGGGCAGAGGGAACACTACCTAAAACTAGATCCCCTTAAATAGAACAAAGGAAATTCCGAAGAAATGACATTTAGTTTCCTGCATAGATTACCAAATGGGGCCCTCAAACCAAAGCCTGATTGTTGGAGATAGCAGACAAAGAGTGTATGTGTTGAGGAAGTAGGCAACATCGTGTAAAAGAGACCACCAACAAATTCTGACAATGAGGTCATGTTCATAATTATTTTTGGTTCCATACATGAATCAGAACAGCCATGTAAACTAACAATATCTGATAGTTATTAATGATCCACACAGCCCCCATTTAAATCTAAAAGAGGAATAAGCCTGTTATGCTATTTATAGTTTTTCTAAGAATTCTTTCTCTTACCTACTTATGTTTCAATAGCAAAGAGTATCAAAGTTAACCGAGAAGTTAAAAACTTGTTTTAAACATGGGGTAGAAAAAAAATTAAGCACCTAAGTGCTTTTTTATAAAGGAGTATTTTTTTTTTTTACTTTTTTACACTTCTGGCAGTTAACTTACTCAAAAAAGAAGGGGGAGGGGTGGGGGGAAAGGCAGAAAACTGTACTTGAACAACAATAAAAAATATTTTAAAAAAGGCATTGTATCAACCTCAGAAATCTTTATGAAAATTTTTTTAGTCTTTATGAATAGTTATACAATTTTATAAGCAGGATGAATTGGAAAATAACTTTGGGGACTCGGGCTAGAAATGTTAAGTCTTAAAACAGATCTTACCAAAGTGAAAGAAAAAAATGGCTCATTCATTTGTTAAAAAATGCTTTCCACTCAAAAAGCCAAATTTTCTTTAAAAAGCATGTAATCTCACATTAAGAAATATATAATTTTTTATGAAACAAAGCAAACTTATCTACGGAAAATCATTCTGTTCTTAATCTTTTATTCATGAAGGCATATTTTAAATAAATGCAGTGAATTTTATCTAATAATTTTGGAGTTAAAAATAAAATACTCATTACAAATCATTTTTCCCAGATTGAAAAAAAAAAAACCACTATCGGTTCAACCCCAATGAAAACTATGTAAGAAAATACTTGATACTTACTAGACATAATTGCTTTTGGTTTTAACCCTCCTTTCTAAATCCATATGCCTAATTTTAAGTTAATGAATGTTATATATAGCAACATCCTTCAAAATTAAAATAACCAGAAATTTTTAATCTGTTTAATTCCATAACATTTTACTTAATAAGCCATATTTGTGATATGCAATAAACAACTCCTTTGCTTTTAAGGTTTTCCATGACAACTGCCATTAACAAGATCCCCAGATACCACCTAAACATAACCAGCTTTAGTAAAAACACTGAACCTCAGCTACTGGAAATTTCCTCGTGTAAATAAGATCACAATCATTTTTCTTTCCATTCTAGTTTTTTTTCTTCTGTTTATGACTGACTGATAACTAGTCTATGTAATTTTTCATACAGCTAGTAACTGCTGAAATTTGGTTAAATATACCATGTCATTAAAAGCCAAGCAATAACATGACTATTATTCAGGTCAAAAACATCCTTATACCAAAAAAAATCCTTATACAAGATGTATAGTGTTACCCTAAGTATAGTTTTAATCTTAACTGTAATATATTCACATAAAAGTTTTAAATAATGTGAACCATCCTATACTTTTTGTTTTCATTCACAACAATTTGATGAAAAATGGGATATTTATTGATATTGACCAAGCCAAAAATAATAGCTATGATACTTTTGAAACTCTTACCTCTGTAAGTTGAACTATCATGGCTTTTATTTTCACTGAGGATCCGACATAAATGCAAACTAGAATAAAACAGAAATAGTCTGCATTAATTTCAAACCTTAGATGATCCTTATCAACTTAATTGTATCAACTAAAAATATTTGGAAATGTATCAGATGATTAAATCCAACAGTTTATAGTAAGAATAAAACAAATCTAAAAACCCCAATTGGTCAGAACTGGAGGATACTAGTGAATCAATTCATTATTTTGAAAACTAGTAAAACATAATAAAAAAAATCAAGCACTTATTCTGCCTTCATATATGAACCAACGGTTGATAAGAAATGTCTCTGTACTTAAGTATTTCAGCTAATAAATAATGAAGGAATGATAGAATTACAACATTACCATTTTAAGATTCCTAATAAATTAAAAGACCTAGGCATTTTCAACGGCTATTCGCATCACAAGAGACACCAGAGACAATCAGACTTTATGTGCTTCCTGATCCTGATAAAAGAATATACCACCCACCTATGAAGCTGTCTTAAAAAAATAAAAAGCACTGACCTAAATTCAAACAGTCGGAAACTCTATAGGACAATGACCTAATCTCTTCAACAAATATATTGCTAGGAAAAACAAAAGATGGTGAGGGATCTCAGAGTAAAAAGGGTTAAAGAGGTGTATCGATCACAATGTATGGATCCTTATCTGAATCCTGTTTCAAACAAGTATTTTAAAAATTAACATTTAAGAGTCCACTGGAATACTTCATAAAGACTATTTTTCAGAGATAGATGCTGAAATATTTACATATCATATGATATTTACTTCAACAGAACGGGGAAATTGGTGGCGTTATAGAAGAAACAAGATTGGCTAATAGTTGACAACTATTGAAGCTGGTTCATGATATATTATTGAGGGGTTATCATATTATTCTACTTTCTCATCTGTTTGAGATTGTTTCCAATAATAAAGTTTAAAAACAAAAAAGGAAGAAAAAATACTTATATTTTGAATACTTCTTCAGCAAAGAAGAATGGGTATATAAGCTATAGTGAAAACAGGTATGCTTAACTGAATTCCAGAAAGAAGAGAGAGAACAGGGCAAAAGAAATAGTTGAAGAAATAATAGCCAATAATTTAGTTTTCCAAAACTGAAGCAGAATACAGAATCTGGCCACATTATAATAAAGCTAAAGAATACCAAAGAAAAACCACCTAAGCAACTAAGAAAAAAAGACATGATCACCTTCATCACTTGTCAACAAGAACATGACTTCTCAAAAAGAACACTGAGTGCCAGAGAAAGGTGAAAAATACATTCAAGGTGCTAAAACAAAGTATCTACTAACTTAAAAGTCTATATCCAAAAAACAGAGTTCCAAGAAAAGGCAAAATAAGGACTAAACTTCAAACAATAACTGATTTCATACACTACAAGAAAAGCTTAAGGACATTCTTTAGTCAGGATAAAAATGATTCTAGATTTAACCTTAGAGCTGCCGCAAGAAATGACAAGGAGCACACTTGCTTGCTTCTCTCTCTCTCTTCCTCTCTCTCTCTCTCTCTCTCTCTCCCTCCCTATCTAAGTTCCAAAGGCCCTTCTTTTGCCTCTGTAACTTGTTTCCTGAGCCCATGCAGCCCAGCTGGCTCACTTTCTCTACCTCTCTGACTTAAAAAATAGACTTTCACTTGTATTTGAGACACAAAAACCAAAATCAAAAGAAGAAATGAGGAAAAAGGTGATAAAGTATATGGGTAATTCTAAATGAATACTAACTGAATAATAATAATAACAACAACAACAATAGTAATAGTGTCTTGTGGTATTTAAATATGTCTACTATTAAATATATATAATATGTATGGAAAATATTAAAATATACCAAAATTAGTGGGTTTATCCCAAATACACAAAGTGGTTCAAATTAATTCTCCACATCAAGGTGACTTTTTTAAATCACAATATTGTTCAACAGATGCATAAAAGACATTTGACAATATTCAACATCCATTACTATTTTTTAAAAGACCTGCCATGTGCCCTGGTTGGTATGGCTCAGAGGACTGAGTGTCAGCCTATGAACCAAAAAGGTCACTGGTTCAATTACCAGTCACGGCACATGCCTGGATTGTGGGCCAGGTCCCCAGTACGGGGTGTGCAAGAGGCAACAAACAGATTGATTCTTCTCTGCTCCTCTTTCTCCCTCTCTTCCACTCTCTCTAAAAATAAATAAATAAAACCTTTCAAAAAACTCTTAGAAAATAGGAATAGAAAAGAACCGTTATAATTTAAGTAGCGGTGCAAGAGTTCAGAAACTCTTGATCCCCAAGACACTGTCTGGAGTTCTGCAAAAGAACTATCCTTGTGATAGAATACTAAGATTTCATTTTCCTTTTTTTGCTATACTAACATTTGCATGTTCAAAAGCAAAGGAAGGTAAGACTGCTGGCACCTTAGCATGTATCAAGGCAGAAACACCAAACTGCCTCATTGATTGTTCATGATCAAGAAATCAAAGGAAAGAATAGAGCCAGTCTCATATAAGATGTCACTAAACTGTTTTTATATCTTTCATGACCCTTCACAAACAAAAGCCAGTTTCACTTAAGAATGTGCTCGATGGGAGTGACATCAGCAAGATGGGAGAATAGGAAGCCCCAGGCCTTCCTTCCTCCCATGGAAACAACAATTCAACAAAGCACGTACCAATTCCCTTTATGAGAAATTCAGAAACAAGCTAAGAGTTTTCTACATCTCAGGTGAGCAGTAAACCAGCTTCATAAAAGCAGGTAGGAAAATTTGCCCATTCACCATAGTCCCTCCTCCTGGCACAGGACCACACAACTGGAAGGGAACTCCTAGATTCCAAATTCTCCATGGGGAGGAAAAGAAAAGACCGAACAGTACACCTAACGTTCTGACTGGTGGAGGAGGCTGCCTTGAAGGACTAGTTTCTTCCTGGATACAGGTCCTGACGTACTCTAGGCGCCCAGATAACTTAATGAAAACAAAGAACAACTGAGTGGTGAGCTGCAGATCCAGAGAACCCAGCAAACAGACACTAATACAGCTCAGCAACCTCTCCCTCAGGGGAGAAAGAGAGGTCTGGAGCATGTGTCCAACAGTCCAGCTCTTAGGGGGACTGTCTGAGAGACTGGTTTCAATCTATCCTGACTTACAGTGCTAATGGTACCTGGAACACTCTAGCTGCCTGGCAGGCCACTAATAACAACAAAGTGCTGAGCCGTGTTTTGCTGCTTCATAAGACCCATGATACAACAGCTGGACACCAGAGGATAAAAGAAAGTATACACTTCTCGAAGAAACTGGAAAATCCCTCTAATTTGGAATCAATACTCTTAAGACCAGAGGACATATGTAGAAAAAAATCTACAGAATATACATATGAATCTACACATGAACCCCCCAGAGTCTACAACCAGGCTGATTGGCAAAGGCCTCTCCCTGCACTAAGACAGTCCATAAAGACTGGGACTAAAGTAATTTATGAAACAAACAAACAAAAATCTTAAAAAAAAAAAAAAAAAAGACTGGGAGAGGGCCTGGCTGAGGAGCTCAGTTGGTTAGAGTATCGACCTGATACACCAAAGCCGCAGGTTCGATCACCAGTCAGCGTATATACAAGAATCAACTAATCAATACATAAATAAATAAAAAAACAAATCAATGTTTCCCTTTTCTTCTTATTCTTATTCTTCATCTTCTTCTTTTTCCTCCTCCTCTTCTCCTCTCTACCAATCGATACATACATAAATAACTTTTTAAAAGACTTGGATAAAAGAGTGTTTTTCAAATGCGATGAAAGCAACACAGAATTACACGGAACATAAACAAAACAGGGAAAATGACCCAAAAAAGGAACAAAATAAGCCCTGAAAACTGACCCTAAAGAATTAGAGGTGCATGGATTATCTGACAAAGAATTTAACAATCATAAATATGCTCAGTTAGCTCAGGAAATGATGCATGAACAAATGAGAATTTCAACAAAAGGATATAAAATATTTTTTAAAAGAACCACTTTTGGTCAAGATGGCAGCCTAGGCACACATGGCTGGCCTTTTCACAAAACCACATCAAAATTACAACTAAATTAAAGAACAACCACCACTCAGAAATGTCAGAAATTGTGTTGAATGGAAGTATGACAACTAAGGAATTAAAGAAACTGTATCCATCCAGACTGGTAGGAGGAGCAAAGACACAGAACGAACTGCTTCCACACCCACGTGCAGTGGATAAAAATTCAGGAGGGATATCTCAGGAGCAAGGAATCCCAATCACACAACAGGTTCCCCAGCCCAGGGTTCCAGTACCAGGAAGATTAAGTCCCCACAACTTCTGATGCAAAAACCAGCAGGCATTGAGTTGGTAGAAGAAACTGGTGAAGCCCCAAGCAGTTCCTCTTAAAGAACCTACACAGACTCACCTACTCAGACTTACTCCCTCAGAGCTCCAGCACCAGGGTAGCAGCTTGAAAGGCACCAGTGGCATACTGGGAGAAACTGAAGTGCCTGGCATCAAGGCAGCAAAGGCTATTGGCCCTTTTCTAAACCCTCCCCACAGAGAGCTACAGAGCCAGCAAGCTGGTGCCAAATTTGAGACTCCATCAACCTGGCTAACACTGTTTGACACACCTTGGACAGCCCCAGAGATTCCGTCACACCCAACTTATGGACCCACCCAAGCTGCTCTTCCTTATGAATGGCTGGTCTTGGCTCATACTACACAACTTCCTAAATACAATCAAACAAGCTACAGCCGGCCTCAGTGACCCCCAGACCCAGAATGAGCAGTAGCCAGCCTAGCTTCACAGCTTAGTTTCACCTGGGAATCTCCAAACCCAGCACAGGTAGCAGCCATCTCAGATAGCTTTATAGCTCAGGCAGAGTGACCCCAGGCAAAACACAGGAGGGGGTTGACCTTGGCCTGCACTACTGGGAAACCCCAGTGCCAGCACCCCCAGTGGACAGATACAGACCACACTGGAGCACCAACACCCTACCCTTGCACAGCTGATCCTCCATGGAGGACGGAGGTGATAGGGGAGGCTGTGCCACTGGACTCTATAGGACACATACTACATTAGGCCACACTACCAACACATAGACTCAAAGTAGCTCTACGTAAGACATAGAAACAAAGGGAGGCTGCCAAAATGAGGAGACAAAGAAATATGGTCCAAATTAAAGGACAGATCAAAACTCCAGAATAAGAACTAAACAAAATGGAGATAAACAATCTATAAGATGCAGAGTTCAAAACGAACTCAGTGAGGACCTCAGCAGCATAAAAAAGATCCAGTCAGAAACAAAGGATACACTAATTAAAATAAAGAACAATTTACAAGGAAACAACTATAGACTGAATGAATGAAGCCAAGAATGAAATCATGATTTGGAATATAAAGAAGAAAAAAAAAACCAACCAACTAGAACAAAAAGAAAAAAGAATCCAAAAGAAAACCAGGATAGTATAAGCAGCCTCTGGGACAACTTCAAGAGGTCTAACATTCCCATTATGCGGGTGCCAGAAGGAGAAGAGAAAGAGCAAGAAATTGGAACTCTATTTGAAAACTAATGATAGAAAACTTCCCTAATTTGGTGAAGGAAATAGACATGCAAGTCCAGGAAGCATGGGGTCACAAACAAGATGGCCCATGACAAGACACATCATAATTAAAATGCCAAAGGTTAAAGATAAAGAGATAATTTTAAAAGCAGCAAGAGAAAAAAAAAAAGTTAATTACCTACAGGGGAGTTCCCGTAAGACTGTCAACTGATTTCTCAAAAGAAACTTTGCAGGCTAAATGGGAATGGCAAGAAATATTCAAAGTCATGAAAAGCAGGGACCTACAGCTAAGATTACTCTACCCAGCAAAGCTATCATTTAGAATTGAATGGCAGATAAAGAGCTTCCCAGGCAAGAAAAAACTAAAGGAGTTCATCATCACCAAACCATTATTATATGGAATGTTAAAGGGATTTATTTAATAAAAACAAGATGAAAACTATCAATAAAGTGGCAAAAATACACATCTATCAACAATTGAATCTAAAAAGCAAAATAAGCAAACAAGAGACAGAATCATGGATACACAGAGAGTTTTGATGGTTGCCAGATGCGAGCAGAGTGTGGGGGAAAGCATAAAGAGATGAGGGGATTAAGAAGTACAAATAGGGAGTTACAGAGCAGCCATGGGGATGTAAAGCACAGCATAGGGAATAGAGTAGCCAAAGAACATATATACTATGACCTATAGACATAGAAAATGGTTTGGGGATTGCCTGTGGGAGTTAGGGGGAATGGATGGAGGGGGACAAAGGGAAAAACAGAGACAACTGTAATAGCATAAACAATAAAATATAATTTAAAAAAATTAGATTTTGGAAAACATTGTGTGTGCCGCCATGTACTTAACTAGTTCCCAGTTCAAAGATTTCTGATAGTGCAGTGGATACTAAAGAATGTGTTTTCTGATATTAACAATGCTTTGTGTCAATATTTAGAAGAGCTGCATCCTTTAGTGAAACCAATGTTTTCCAACTGACAAAGCACAATGTTGCAAAAAATGCATGGGAAAAAGATTCCAAGTATAAAAGAGAAACAAATGGATTTTAATTTAACAAATTACAAAAGATCACTGATGTGGTTTGGGACTTGGCATTGAAACAAATCATCCAGAAACTACCACCTCATGAATTTTGATATAATATCAAAGAGTATCTACAATTATCTGAAAAGGCTATTAAAATGTTCCATTAGCCAACTACTTTCCTCTATGAGGCTGGATTTTCTCCATTGTACATCACACAACAACATATTGCAACCCCTACTTCACGGCATACATAAAAATCAACTCTGGTTAGGCAAGATTTAAAAATGAAAAGCAAGCCCTGGCCAGGTTGCTGAGTTGGCTTGAGCATTGCCCCATGCAACAAAAGGTTGTGGGTCTAATCCCCAGTCAGGGCACATATTTAGGCTGCAGGTTAGATCTCTGGTCAGGAAGTGTGCAGGAGGCAACCAATTGATACTTCTTTCTAACATCGATGTGTCTCTCTCTCCCCCCACCACTCCCTCTTGCCTCCCTCCCTCCCTTCCTCTCTCTGTAAAATCAATAAACATATCCTTGGGTAAGGATTTATTTTTCTTTTAAATACATTTTATTGATTATGCTATTACAGCTGTCCCATTCCCCCCCCCCTTATTCTCCTCCGCCCTGAAACACCCCTCCCACCCACATTCCCCCTTAGTTCACGTCTATGGGTCATACGTATAAGTTCTTCAGCTTCTCCATTTCATATACTATTCTTAACCTCCCCCTATTTTGTACCTACCATTTATGCTTCTTATTCCCTGTACCTTTTCCCTCATTCTCCCCCTCGTCTTCCCTTCTGGTAACTCTCCATGTGATCTCCATGTGATCTCCATTTCTGTGATTCTGTTCCTGTTCTAGTTGCTCGCTTAGTTATCTTGGTTATTTTTTTAGGTTCAGTCATTGATGGTTCAGTTTGTTGTCCTTTTACTGCTTATTTTTTTATCTTCTTTTTCCTAGATAAGTCCCTTTAACATTTCATATAAGGGTTTGGTGATGAGGAACTCAACTTTAACTTCACCTTATTTGAGAAGAACTTTACCTGCCCTTCCATTCTAAATGATAGCTTTGCTGGATAGAGCAATCTTGGATGTAGGTCCTTGCCTTTCATGACTTGGAATACTTCTTTCCAGCCTCTTCTTGCCTGGAAGATCTCTTTTGATAAATCAGCTGATAGTCTTACGGGAACTCCTTTGTAGGTAACTGTCTCCTCTTCTCTTGCTACTTTTAAGATTCTTTCTTTCTCTTTAATCTTGGTTAATGCAATTATGATGTTCTTTAATGTATGCTTCCTTGGTCCAACTTCTTTGGGACTCTCTGAACTTCCTGGACTTCCTGGATGTAATCAGGATTCTCACAGAATTGGTTGAGTATGGCCACAAAATACAGGAAAAAGTGAAGGCTATAAAAAGTGGAACAAAGGAAAATGCACAGGGAACCAACAGTGACAGGAAGGAAACTGGGACTGAAATCAACGGTTTGGACCAGAAGGAAGAAATAAACATTCAACAAGAACAGAATGAAGAAACAAGAATTCAAACAAAACGAGGAGAGGCTTTGGAACGTCTGGGACAACATCTGAATCGTAGGAGTACCAGAAAGAGAAGAGGAAGAACAAGAAATGCAAAACTTATTTGAAAAAATAATGAAGGAGAACTTCCCCAATCTGGCAAAGGAAATAGATTTCCAGGAAATCCAGAAAGCTGAGGGTGAAGATTTTTTTAATGAAAAGCAAAATAATACATCTACAGAAACATCAAAGGAGGATAAGTTCATTAACCTTGAAATGGGGAAAGACTACTTAAACACAAAAGTACCAATCATAAAGGAAAAGACTGATAAATTTGACTACATTAAAGAGCATGACTTCTGTTCATCAAAAGTCATCATTATAAGAGTGGAAATGCAAGCCAAAGAATAAAAAGGTATGTGCCACACACATAGTGTAACCCACAAAAGATACAAACTTTATAAAGAACTCCTATGACCAGTATGGCTCAATTGGTGAGCATTGTCTGGCAAAGCGAAAGGTCACTGGATCAATTTCCAGTCAGGGTACATGCCTACATTGCAGGTTCAGTCCCTCGTCAGGGCACAACCAAACAATGTTTCACTCTCACATTGATGTTTCTCTCCCTCTCTTCCCCCCTTCCTCCTCTCTAAAAATAAATACTTTGTTTAAGAAATAGAAACTCCTACAAATCAATGAAAGACATGCAAACAATCCAATAGAAAAATGGGGAAAAGATAGAGGGCTTTCACAAGAAATAAGAAATCTAAATGACCAACAACATAAAAAGATGCCCATGAAAATATAAACCCCAAATACCATTAGTACATATCATACTGACAAATTTTTAAGTCTGACAATATTAAATGCTAGCCAGGATGTGAAGCAAGGTGAACACTCATATACTGCTGGTAGGAATATATTTTGAAATAGTTTGACAGTATCTAATAGAGCTAAGTATAATCACAATCAAGAACCCAGCAATTCTACACTGAAGTATTAATACATATATCCCACAAAACATATGCTTGTATACACCAAGATACTTATGTAAGAATGTTTCTATTGGCAGTGTTGGTAATAGCTAAAAACTGAAAACAAATTTGTTCATCAATAACATAAGAGATCAACAAATCATGGTATGATTACACAATTGATAATCTTGTAACTAGGAAAATCAATGAACCACAAATACATACAAAAATATGAATGGATCTTAAAGACATAATGTTGAGCAAAAGCAGACAGATACAACAGAATATGGCCCCTATGATCCCATTTATCTGAAGTCCAAGAAAAACTTAAACTTACTGAGTAGTAAAAGTATCAATAAAAACAAGGAATACAAGACCACATCATGACAATGGCTACCTCAGAGAAGTAAATGGGGGTACAATCAGCAGGGAAGGTTATGTTGTCTTGACCTGGGTATAAGTTACATGCAGGTGTGCATCTTAGAGATTCTTTAAGCTTTACATTTAAGTTTTATGCATTTTTCTGTATTTTTAAATTGCACAATTTAGGAAAATATTCTTATTACAACTGCACAAGGCTCTAACAAAAAAGAGAACCAATGAACACAGATATTTCTTACTCTTTTACGTCTAGCAATCCTTTTTCATAGTCAATAAGTCATTTTAAAATTTACAGAATATGCTTATATATCACACCTAAATTGAATATGATGCCACATTACAATCATCCACAGAGATTATATACTTTGCAGATTATCCATGCCCTTAAAGCTCACCTCTCTGTGTCTTTTGATTATTTCAATACTCCATCATCAGGATAAGCCATACGCAGTTGTTAAAAGTCAAAGACAACTTTTCCTGGTCAACAATTCACTTGTAGGTCTCACAAAACTATTTTCAAAACCAAAGAATAAAAAGGCCTTGCCAATGGAGAATAATTCCTACATTAAATTTGCATAGTCTGAAAATCTAATTAAGTTTCACTTTTAACCAACTCCTATTCAAAAAAATTTTTTTCAGTGAACACCTTAGAAATGGTAAAATAAACTGATTTAAGTTTGACTCCAAGTACTTTCAACTACTTCCCTGGAGAACTAGACAAGGCTTTCCAATGTGCTGAGAACAGTAGTTAAGCTTCTCATTTCTCAATATGTTACATCTACCACAAGTTTATTTAGAATAGGAAACAAAATCAATCTTCCTTCCAATAGGCAACATAGAAATAACATGTTTCAGATTAGTATCAGAGAATATAACCTAAAAATGTCTGCAACCTAAGTCTTTTGTCAAGAGTAAATATGTAAGAAAGTATATGAAGACTGCTTCAATATTTGCTATAAAGTATTAGAAAACTTCCCCTTTGTAGTTCTCACTGTCCCCATGGCTTCAATTCCCTTTAGAATACAGTAGAAGCAAACCTACCTTTGACAGAAGAATGTAATGGAATCAAGTAACCCATCTTGTGCCCAGATTACTAAAAAGCAAGGCCAATTAGTCCTTATGGTGAATGTTTGTGCTTATTCACATTTTCGGTAGCTTCATTTTCTGTTTGTTTTAATAAGCTTAATGCATATGTTTTTTTGTGATAATTCTTCCAGTGAGGAGGGGGAAATGTCCCAATTCCACCTAATCTAACAGTATAGTCATTGTTACATAATTTTAAGATATAATTGAAATATAATGCCATCTTATCAGTCACAAGGCCACAAACATATTCATTAGGATACAGATGGTAATAACCACATGAACTGTTAATTAGCATCTCAAATATTTGCTCAACCTCTGGCTGGCGTAGTTTAGTGGATTGAGTGCCAGCCTATGAACCAAAAGGTCACCGGTTTGATTCCCAGTCAGGGCACATGCCTGGGATGCGGCCAGGCCCCCAATTGGAGGTGTGTGAGAAGTGACCAATCGATGCTTCTCTTGCACATTGATGTTTCTTTCCCTTTCTTTCCCCCTCCCTTCCCCTCTCTCTAAAAATAAATAAATAAAACCTAAAGAAATTGTTGCTAGAATTATGTAAGGAATCACTGAGGGAGTATTTACTTGCATAACAGAAATTTTTATTTCCCTAGTACAAAACAGTTCTTCCTTCATTGTAGGAGGAAACCAAAAAGAGTCACAAAGAAATTTCCCCCAATCAGTAGGTTTGTGCTCTTCTCCCTAAGTAATCCGCTAACAGATGATCACGAAGTATCTTTAAAGAAACAACTGCCTCTGCATGTTGCATATCTTACTATACCTATTAAAACAGTTTTAGTACTCTATTCTAAATGATTAAAGGAAAAAACAAACTTCCTCCAATGGTTGCCCATTTTAATGTGACTTTAAAAATAAATATCCTATCTCAGTCCACATTCAAATAATTATTTCAGTCCCTTAATAAACTCCAAATAATTGAGTTTACCATTTTTTCCACTTTTAAAAGTTTGGTGCTATTGTGGAGATAGTGTCTCAAGTCCCTGAGAACAAAGACAGAATCTACTTTTTGTCAAAGGTCTGTGAAACTCAAACTGAATAAAATGTCTGAAATTCTATCAAGGACGGAAGTATTTTGTGACTACTTCTTAACATGAATATTTAGCTTACCACCTTAGTTGTTCCCATTTTGTGGTAAAAAAGAGAACAGCATAAGCCTGAACTTGGTTAAAATCACCATCTGAAAGTTGATTTCTCATAGGAAACTAATGTCAATCTGTACTTTGATTAATTCTTAAAAACAAAACAACAAAAAAAGCAAATTTGGTTAAGTAAAGTGCTACTTCCATTATCATTGTTAGCAGAGAAACATAATCCACAAAAAATGAATGGGACAGGTAGTTTTAACTTGAAATATACATTTATGAAAATGAAAGCATGCATTTGAGGAGGAAAGGGAACAGGAAATGTTTTAAAAAAGACAACAGTTCCTGCACACAAGTATATTAATAGCTCTCACTCTATCTTAATATTTAAGTGTTGTAGAATAATTTAATTTTTCTAACAAAGAAACCAGTAGCCTAAACAGAACGATATTGCTACAACAATTCCTGAAGAATGCATTTGTCTTACCAAGAAAATGGACCAAGATTTATAACTTGCGAATATAAGTCGAAATGAGAAAATAAATGCCAAATGAAAACTAAGACATGAAGGAAATGTTTCAGATAAGGCTTCAGCTGAATTTAGGGCACCCTTTAAGAAAAAAGAAAAAAATACAAAAATAATACAGAAAAAAAGATTCAATTAACAAAGACTAAATTTTCTTAGAATTAGAAATTTCTATTTGCCATGACCAACCCCCTCCTATTTCCCTCCAAAGAATTCAGATCAAACAACATCTAGTGAACATCCAAACATACTTAAGTTCCGAATGTGTAAAAGCATTTAGCAGCAGAATAAAAAGAATAACCAAAACATTTTGCAATTAAATTTTAAAACTTTATTGTAACTCCAATAATAAGACCTAAAAATTCTAATTGATATGTAAATTTTTTAAGAATTAAGTCCAAACAGATAAATAGATGATAGTCAACAAATGCAAGTATTTCAAAATCTGACTAAGCATTGACATGAGGCTAATACTTACAGATTAAGAGCTTGGAACATAAATCCTACATTAAGGTTGCTTGTGACACAATGAAATACTCAGCTCACTATATTAATGATATCTATTAAAAACATTTTCTCCATTGGATCTACCAGTACACACATGTTTATTAGCTTATTCATGGAAAGTCCTATACTAATATGAAATCATCAAGAAACTAAAACTCTAAAAAAAAGCTTCTGTACAGCAAAAGAAACCATCAAATAATGAAAAGGGAATGCAGTGTATGGGAGAACATATTTGTGAATCACCCTTCTAATAAGGGGTTAATATCCAAAATATATAAAGAACTTATACAACTCAATACGAGGAAGACAAACAATGCAATTAAAAAATGAGCAAAGGACCTGAATAGATACTTCTCCAAAGAGGACAGAGGGCCCAAAAACATATGAAAAAAATGGTCAACTTAATTAATCAGTAAGATGCAAATTAAAACCATAATTAGATACCACACCACACCTGTCAGAATGGCCATCATTAATAAATCAACAAACGACAAGTGCTGGAGAGGTTGTGGAGAAAAGGGAACCCTTGTGCAACTGTTGGTGGGAATGCAGACTGTGCAACTACTGTGGAAAACAGTATGGAGTTTCCTCAGAAAAATTAAAAATGGAACTGCCTTCTGACCCAACAATCCCACTTTGGGAATATATCCTAAGAATCCCAAAACACCAATTAGAATATAAGGACCCCTATGTTTAATAGCAGTGTTATTAACAATAGCCAAGATCTGGACATAGACAAAGTGCCCATCAGTAGATGACAGATAAAAAAAGCTGTGGTTCATTTATACAATGGAATACTACTGGCCATAAAAAAAGGAACTCTTGCCTTTCGTGATAGAATAGATGGACCTGGAAATTATTATGCTAAGTGAAATAAGCCAGTCAGACAAAGATAAACACCATATAATCTCATTTATATGTGGAATCTAATGAACAAAATAAATAAACAGAAAATAGAAACTGACAGCTGTCATAGGGGTGGGAGAGGGGGAACAGGATGAAAGAAGGCAAAGGGATTAGCCAAAGAACCTATATACATAACCCATAGACACAGACAACAGTGTGGTGATGGCCTAAGGGAAAGGGGGGCCAGGGCTGGGTGGAGGTGGGCAAAGGGGGAGAAAATGAGGACATCTGTAATAGTGTCAACAATAAAAAGTAAACTTAAAAAAAGGAAACACTTCAGCTGGTGTGGCTCAGTGGACTGAATGCTGGCCTGCAAACCAAAGGGGTCATGGGTTTGAGTCCCAGTCAGGGCACATGCTTGGATTGCAGGCCAAGTCCCCAGTGTGGGGGGGACGTGTGAGAGTCAACCACACACTAATGTTTCTCTGCCTCATTCTCCCTCCCTTCCCCTCTCTCTAAAAATAAATAAAATCTTTTTTAAAAAATAAAACAAAAACTCTAATTCCAAAAATAAAGCTATTAAATCCATATCTTGCATACATCATAGTATTTGAAAGAGTTTGCATTAAGATGTGACACTTGTGCCCCAGCTGGTGTGGCTCAGTGAGGTGAGTGTCGGCCTGAGAACCAAAGGGTCGCTGGTTCAATGCCCAGTCAGGGCAAGTGCCTGGGTTGTGGGCCAGGTTCCCAGTTGGGGGTGCGAGAGATGCAACCACACACTGATGTTTCTTTCCCTCTTTTTCTCCCTCCCTTCCCCTCTCTCTAAAGATAAATAAATAGAAATGTTTTTTAAAAAAGTAACTCCAGAAAAAAAGATATGAAACTTGTTAGATGTGTTACTAGAAAGAACACAATTATTACGGTTTGGTAGTCCTCCTTTGTCCTTTTGATATTGTCAAAGAAATCACTTTAAAAATTCTGTAATTTACCATTTAAAACAATCAGTATCTCTGGAAAGAATAGGTTAGCTAGATACGTACTGGCAAAATACAGGGGGTGGGGGTTTCCTCCTAATTACCTAAAAAATCTTACTCTTCAAAGTGAAGACTTTCCATCTTAATAGACAGTTGCTTTTCATGAGGCACAATTAAGAACTGCCCTCTCTTAAAGTTATAAAATGCCCCATTTATCTCATATGTTGCTTTAACACCATGATACAACTCCCAGAATAAAGACTTATACTAGTAAGAAGTAACAGACAAGAAATGAACATCATGAAATGCATCATGCATTTTTTAAAAGGTAACATTCAGGTAAATTAAAGCTAATCTGCTAACTCATCTTGCTAAGAAGGAAAAATCCACCCAAGATACAATTTTAAATAGTGGTCATATTCTGAAAGCCAAATCTATATATGATTCACTAATAACCTGGTGGCATATTACCTTTGTTTTATTTTGTTTGTTTCCTGAAGAGAACATATCCTCAAGATTTTATTGTCACAAAATAAAACAAAATATGAAACTTAGAATTGGACCACGTGGCCCTTTCTCTTCTTATCTACCCCCCAGTTCAAAATGCTTGTCTCTTAATAGTCAGCATTCACTTAGATCTGCAGTTGGGCTCAATGCATCAAGCCTCAGTACAATCTTCTTTGTAGTTTTAACCTTTTTGCAGAAAATCTTCTTAGTCTACCCACCATAGCCACTCCACTTCCTGTCATAGCCGCTTTCCCTGAGCACACAGTGTCCTTGTCCTTCTGGTACTTTGTTACATTGTTGGGTTGATGGCTGCCACACTTCTTACAGAAAGTCAAGTGGGTTTTAGGAATGTTCACCAGGTTTGCTAGAGTGCTATCAGCACAGAAAAGCTTACCTTGGTTTTTAATATTTCCAGTTGCTGGTTTATTTTTAAGAGGCTGTTTTCAGACAAAGGAGGTGATGTCTTATAATTGAATTACAACACCATTTGTTCTATTAAAATGAAAATGCTAACACATCTATCTTTAGCAAGATAGAAAAAATCCAAGTTTAGACTATATGCAACAAAGTATCAAATAAAGAAAACTAAGTACTGAATGGTGATGTGTTTGATTAAAATATTTCATTGTGTCACACAACTAGCAAGTTTAAACTCTCTTTAGATAACAGAATACAATTATAAAACTATTATCAATTCGGATCTACTCTAATTCAAACTATATTCCACAAGCCATGGAATAAGTATATTACATGTAACAGTTTTGAAGCACCTCTTCAAACACAGGAACTATGGCAGGTAACACACGTTATGTAAATATACATAAAGTGAATCCAAAATTCCATTTGGACTACATCACTTTGTTTTTCTCCAAAGACTGCCTGTCAGTCAGAAGCCAAGCAGAATTTTACCTCCCAGCCCTAAAACCAGTCATTCCAAGGTGGGAGTCACAATAGTAAAACTGTCAAAAACAGTTAGCTGGGAGGAAGTTGAGCAATTTACAAAGATGACAGCCCCTAAATAATTAAGTTGGCCTTTAAAAGCAAACACTGAACTGATTTATCCTAATCTAATGTAGATGAAAATGGTGGTTTGGTAACTTCCCATCCTGCCTTCCCTGCACACAAGGGACCTAATAGCTATTTGTTACATAGTAGTACAAGGATTTGGGAAATATTTCAAACAGTTAAAAATGAATATTCACCAAACTGACTTCTTCCTCAGTTAATAAGCCAATAAGAACTCTAAGCATATGCTAGAATATCTGGAGGGGAGAGGCAGGACAATTGAACCAAAATAAATTTGAGACACAGTCCCCATTCTTCAAGGGTCTCTCAATTCCTTAAGAGTACAGATAAGAGTCAGGGACCAATTAATTGCTAACCGAAGTGGTACAGACGTTAAGTGCAAGAGCTGTACAGTAAGTTTAAATATCTAAAGACTGTAATAATATTACTTATAATAGTTATCACTTGAGCACTTATAATAAGCCAAGTGCTTTACAGGCAATATTTAGTCTTCACAACAATCCTTTGAGTACTTATTCCCAATTTACTCAAGGGGAAACTGTCAAAGTGGTTAAGGAACTTATCCAAGGTCACTCAGCTAGTTAAGCGGCTAAGACCGGCGCTTACTCAGGCAATCCAATCTAGAGCTCACAGCTAAGACTAAGTAAAGCAGTGAGAGTGCTGTGGGGAGGCCAATAGGCAGGCAACATTACCTGCGCACGCCTTCCCCGGGTTTCCTTCCAAGAAACAAAGTTCCCACCGTACACTGCACCAGCAACCGTAAACTAACCACTGCGGGGAAGTGGAGAGGGTAACGACGGTAAAATTGGCTAAAGAGTTAAGTCATACAGGATTGAGCTTTAGCTAATAAAGCGACTCAAAGAAGGAAATTAGAAATAAATTCTTTGTTTTTTAGTACCTGGGGTTTGTTTTGCTACTTAAACAATTTTTTTTTCCCGAGACAGCGCTGAAATTTTGGGCTAGGAAACTGCGAGTATGGCAAATTACTGTTATGTATTAGTGGGAAAAAAAGTTTTATGATTAAAGGAAACGCGTTATTCTGGGTACTCGAGAACCTTGGAGAGTTGCCAAAATTAGTTGCAGTCCCAGGACAAAATGGGGTTTAGGAAACATTTAATGACGAAAGTTGAGTCCAACCCGAAATGGCTCCTAAGGTGAAAAGACGGAGCAAAGAAATGCTGGTAGGTCTTCGGGGAAAGCGGCAATGCTTACTACACTCCTCTCACGGCCTGCGGCGCCGCGCAAGGCCGGGACAGTCCGAGAGACCGCTCCCCGGGAAGACGTGAGGTGCCAAGATGGGCTCTTCGCGACGCCCCGGGCTTCGCGGCGGCGGGCGGAGAGGAGGGGAGGGAGTCCGGGATGATTCGCCCTCCTCGGGCAGAGGAGGCGCCAGGCTCCAAACTGCGGAGTCGAACGGGTGCAGAGTGAAGAGATGGGACAAGAGAGAGATGGAAAGTCCGAAACCCCCCGGCGCGGGCCCGTAAAGAGAAAGGAACCAAGTGAGCTGAAGCGAAGAAGGGGACAAAAAAAAAAGAGACCGAGCGGGAGCGCGGGGACCCGCAGGGGCGAAAAGGGAGTTCTGCTAACAGGCAGGGTACGGCGGGCTAAGGAGATTTCGGCGAGGCCAGGGAAGGAAGGCGGTCCGCGCTGCTTAGCACGGAACCTCACCTCAGTTAGAAACTCCTAGCCAAACATCCACACCCGCCGCCCGGATGGGGGAGGGGGCACCCCTCTCCCCCCACCCCCAATCTCCCCCAATGTGTGAGAGCGCGGCTGACATCGAGGCCCGGCCTGGCCGTGCGCCCGCCTCCAGTCCCGACACTCACAATTCGCCTCTCCCCGATTTCTCCCAGTTCTTTATCCACTCTACGGGAACCAACACCGTTGCGGCCGCCATCTTCCCCTCACTAGTAGCAGAAGCCCGGATGTGTAGCATGCGAGCGAGAGGTCAAAGTGAAGCACCGCCCACTAGGCATGCCGGGAACTGCGAGTTCGCTTTTTGATTTCCCGCCCCGCAGTCATCTCCACCCCGCGGAAGCCCGAGGCCCTGTGGCCAACGAAGTCGCCCAGACCCCTGGGTCCCTTTGCAGATGCGCTCGCTTCCCATTACAACAAGAAAAGTGCCATCCCGAGGCAGACTTACAGCCCTTATCTTCTTCCGTAGTATCTACTGCAGGCTACTAATTCAAACATGTATTTTTAAAGCACCTAATATTTGCTGGAGGCCGGGACTAGAAAAACAGTAAAGCATGATACCAACTGCCTCCTGATAAGGCTCTAATTTTGTAGATTCCATCATACCAATACTTTGCATAACCTAAATGTAACCGTGAGGAACGCCAGGCAAACCCATATTGAGGAACAGTCAACAAAATCACTGGCTTGCACTACTCAAAATCATCGAGGTCACTAGTGACAGTTCGAGACTAATGGAAACTACAGACGTAACAACTGATCCCCACCAGGAAAAAAAGCATTTTCTTATGCTACCCAAGGGACATTATTGGAACAATTGTCTATCCTTTAAAAAAAAAACACTATAGGTTACATAACATTGTATCAATGTTATTAACACCATTATTATGTCATTGATTGTTAACACTGAAGTATTTACAGATAATGGGGCATTATGTTGCAACTTACTCTAAAATCTATTCAGAAAAAAGGAATGATTAAGCCAATGTAACATATTAACATTTTAGAAATCTGGGTGAAGGACATACAGAGGTTCTCTCTTATAGTTGTGCAATTTTTAAAGCTAAAAGGGCTTTGTAAATACAACTTTGCCATAAACGGTGTGGCTCAGTTGGTTGGAGCGTCGTCTGATAGACTGAAGGGTCTCAGATTCCATCCTTGTTAGGGACAGTAGAGAAGGCAACCAATCTCTCTCTCGCTCTCTCTCTCTCTCTCTCCCTGCCTCCCTCCCTCTCTCTCCTCTCTCCCTCCCTCCCTCCAGTGTTGACAGTCTGAGGCAGTCTGATGCATGGAGTGGTGAGGTGATTTTAGGTAATGTAAAGTCAAGCAATCTTATCATCTCAGTGAAGACAGATAAGTATATCAAGAATAAAACATATAAAAACAAAATATAAAATAATCAAAGAACGAATGCAAAAGCTATACCCTTTGTGGGCCTGTGCCTTGAAATGCTGAATATTGGAAATGAATTTTTATGAACTAAAGTCTTAGTTGTGTTAAATATACAGATTACAATTTCCAAAATAACAAAAAGATATTATATATCTTCCAGACTGCCAGGAAGGAAAAACACTGAAAGAGAGAAAGAGGAAAAAATATCAAACCCAAAAAAAAAGGCAAGAGAGGAGGAAAAAGTTTCTTTAAAGGTGGGACAAAAAGAACAGAGAAAGGTGGTAGGTTTAACCTTAAATATATCAGTAATTGTATAAAATATAAATGAACTAAAAGCTCCTGTTAAAAGTAAAGATTATCAGATTGGATTTAAAGTAGTCTAGCTGTTTTAAGAGACATCCTTAAAACACAGAGACACAGAGTTTGAAAGTAAAAATGATGGAGAAAATATACTAGTCAAATACTAAGATCTATAAAATTAAGCTGTTCCAGTTCAATTAATATCAGACAAAATAGATTTTAAGGGAAAAATAATCACTAGATTTAAAGAGGGTAACTGTATGTTGATAAAAATTTCAATTCACCAGGAATGTGTGATAATCCTAATCTGAAATGTACTCAACCTCTTTGAAATATATGAAGCAAAAATTAACACAATTACAAGGAGAAATAGACAAATCCACCACCCCAGTGAGAGTCTTTAATTCATCTCTCAGAAATAAAGCAGACTAAACAATCAGTAAAAATGTAGAAAATATGACTTTTAAGTGAACATGTTTAATCTTGTAGATATACATAGAAGGCAGTACCTAGCAAATGGAAAATAAACACTTATATTTGGAAATTTAAAAACATACATTGAAATAAATTACAGGTCAAAGTGTTATGGTAGAATGAGTGACCAGAGGACATAAAGGCAGGGCCCTCACCGTTGCAATCTAATAATGAACTTAATACAGGAGGCTAAAAGCAAAGGCTCACCCATTGACCCAGTTGTCCTGAGCCTGGTTCGATAAGCCTGCCAGGCACTCTGAAAAACACATGTAAACCATGATAGTGCAGAGGAGAAGTCCTTGAAAATCTGTATGTATCATCTCCACTAGCTGGAAAAGGGAAAACCTTGAGCCTAAGGCCTGGAAGGGAGAAGGGGAGGGACTACAGTACCCGAAGAAAAACCCATAAAACAACTTTGGTTAACTGCCTGCCTCCTGTCCATGCATACCTATGTTTGGGTAGTAACATCTTCAGTGGTGGGGGGTGGGGGGCGGGAACTAGCACCACCTATTCCCATCAATCAATATGTAACTCTCTCACCCCCATCTTGCTAACTATATAAGTCCTCAGAACAAAGGACTCACTCTCTTGGCTCTTTTTGCCACATGGGGGGCCCCTAGCTACCTGGCCTCTGGCCACCAGGCCCCTGACCACCTTTTTTGGCCACCTAGTCTCTGCCCATCTTGATTTTGCCACCCTTGCTTTTGCAACCCCTACTTTTGCTTTCCCATTAGAACTTAGCACTAATAAAAGTTACATGCATGTTAGTAGGCTTACTAATCTTTAATTCTTTACTGAATTGGTAAGAAGAACTGAGTTTCTGGGAGTTTCTCCTGTGACAAAAGGAAAAGGTCGTACTAAAACTTAGAGTACTTACAACAGTAATGAAAATGTTACATATCTATACTAGTGAAAAAACATGATGGGTTGCCACTAATGTAATATTTAGAAAGAAATTTATATCATTGAACCTTTGTATTATTAAAGAAACAAGACTGTAAATAAAAAAACTAAGCATCATTTTAAGAAGTTGCAAAAACTAACAGGAAATGAAAGAAAGCAGAAATAAGGATATTTTAAAATAGAAAATACTAAGAAAAATAATTATATCCAATAGAAAAGATCAACAAAACCAAAAATTGGTTGGCTGAAAAGTCTAATAAAATTGACAAACCTCTAGCAATACTGATTATAAAAAAGAAGAGAGAAGGTACATTATAAACAAATATTAACAATTGTTTAGATTGGGTTCATGACAGGAAATTGATGACATACTCAAAGGAGATAATTAAAGAGATTTTAATTAAGGAACCATACATATGGGTGTGTGCAGGATTAAAAGAAACCAACAAATGGATGGCAAAGCACCACTTTAAGTACTAAAAGTAGTCCACCTAAGCCTGAAGGGTCAAGGGAAGGGAGTGGTTAGCAAAAACTAATGAAATAAGGAAAAGTAAAACAAAATAAAACAATAAGGAAAGGAACATTCAACAGAAACTGTGGCCTTCTATAGTGGAATTATTGCCAGCTCACATCCCAGCAGAGAGGGAGTCTGGGGAATATATACCCTGAAGTTTCTCTCCCTCCATCATCTGATCTGCTGATACCTTTCACTGGCTAATGGCTACTGGAAGCCGTAATGCAAGAGAGAAATGAAGTTGATAGGGGTCAGAAAATCGAGCAGGGTGGAAAGTAGATCTTGAAAGGAAAAACAGAATTTCCAGCACTCACTATTCCTGTTGCCCCTCTACACTACTCTTACCCTTTGTCCAGATGAAAACCCCACACCTTCAAACAGAATGTACAAAGTCCCATCAGCTACTGTATCATTACAGGGTGATGTCATTTCATTCATACTCCCACTTGAAATCTAAAATATTAGCCACCACCAGTGCTTTTCATGCAAAGTAGAAGGGAAAAGGGAACTATAAACATAGAACACAGTTGCTATAGTCCCTGCTTCTGTATCTAGAAGCATGCTCTAAATTGATGATCATAGCTTCCTTTTTCTGCTACTCACTCCACGTTTCTCTTGCCTTCCGTTGGCCTCACAGTAAAATAAGATACATTACCTGGTGCAGTGATCTAAACCTTCATCCCTACAGGATTTGAATCCTCAAAAATCTTACCTCAATTAGGTTATCAATTTTCATTGACCTGTACTATTTTTTAAATATTGTATTTATTTATTTCTAGAGAAGGAGGAAGGGAGGAAGAAAGAGAGGGAGAGAAACATTGACGTGAGAGAGAAACGTTGATCATTTGCCTCTCATACATGACCTGACCAGGGACCAAACCTGCAACCCAGGCTTGTGCCTTGACCAGGAATCGAACGGGTGACCTTTCACTTTACGGGATGATGCCCAACCAACTGAGCCACCGGTCAGGGCTGACAAGAATGATAAGAGGCACCCCAGTGAAGCCTCTGTATTCTAGACATAGTCCTCCTTACCTCCATTGTGTAGTAGCAAGCTAATTTGCCTTTGGTAATGAGGGTAGACCACTCTGGTTGGCACAGTGACCCCTTGCCTGCCTGTTCATTCAACAGCATGAGGAGCACAAAATGGACAAAAGGCAGTGTCAGCCTCTAAAACTTCAGAATCCCAACATGTTCCCTTTGCAGGGGAGCATTTCTTCCTTGGGCATTAGAACCTCTTAACCCACGGAATCCAAGATGTAAGGATGGGAAGCAAATATTTCTTCAGTGAGAGGGGTCATTCCCACCTCCATCTCTTGAATACTGGACCCATACATTTTTGCTACAAGGGAGATAATATGATATATTATCAGCCCCTGTTGAAAGCATATACTACTAGATTGTGTAGGACAGTACCCCAAACTTTCAGGACTTGGTGCCATAACTGAGCCCTCAGCAGGAAATTTCACCACTGTATCAAGCCAATTGTTTCTCAGTGATAGGACATGTAATAAGACCAATAAATTCTATGGGAATGAGCCAATCACCACACTTCCTTCAGGCTAAACTGAGTTCCTTGGTTAGAAGCAATATTGAGTGGGATACCATGGTAATAAATCAGGTGTTATGTGAGTCCTCATGATGATGCTGGCAGAGGCACTGCAAGCGTAAAAAGCAAATCCTTATTCAGAATATGCATCTATTCCTGTAAAGACAGTCAGTGCCCCCACCCGTGATAGAGGGGTTCCAGTGTAACCAATATGCCACCAGATGACTATCTGGTCCCCCTGGGAAATGGTGCAATGTTATTGCCTCAGACTTTGGTCTCTGTGGATAAGCAGGTTGCCGATACAAAGTGGTGATAGATAGATCAGCTTTGGTGAGTGAAAACACCATATATATACCCTATCCCAGCTGCCATAGCCATTCTGTATTTTGGCCTACTGAGCAAGCACTAGCGTAGCTGAAGGAAGAGGCTAACATGAACAGAATAAGTGATCTTATCCACCTTATCATTGAAAGCCTCCTTCACAATGGATGCCCTCTGGGAGCAGTTATGTGGAACACAAGTATATTTATACTCCGGCTCATTAAATGAAGTCTATGCATATGCATCTTTCCTAGACCTCCTTATTACCAAATTCCTATCTTATTCTTTCCACATTCTTCTTCCAGCCAAATCCTTAGCCTCTGCCCTTGAATAAGTCTACATTAGTACACTGGGCCATTTCTCCTTCCACCAAAATAGACAATCAGATGCAGCACTTGGGAGAATTTTCTTTCACCTCTGTCTTTAGGAGCCATCCCTGAGTGGGGCAGTTGTACAACTGTGACCCACTTCTACCAAGTGCCAGACTACCATGCAGATCCACCTATAAAACCTATAAGCCTGCATTTTCTTGCTCTGTTAACTGATCATAGAGAACTCTCCTTGAGGCCCTACATGTGGGCTGATGGAGAGGCAGTGATGCAGTTGGAGCAAGTACTACGAGAGTCAGAGCCACTTCCTCATTCACTTTATTTTGACCTCCCCAATTTGCTGGGATCTGATTTCATACAAATTTCCATTTAACAATGGAATGCTTCTGTACATGGCCATTTAATGATTGAGTGGGTTAGATAACACCCAGTTCATGATGGGCAGTTCAAGTCACATAGTCTCTGATCTGTGGTCAGAATTCAGTGACTACCAGGACCTAGTAGCAATCCAGTCATTGCTTGTCAGATGGAGAACAATTGTCAAGGAAAGCATAATCTAAGTGGCTGTGCTATGAGGCTTGCTGTGAGGCTTCCACTGAGGCTTCATAGAACATCTCTGCCACAGACTCTTCCAAAACCATTGGGTCTGCAGAGTCCTAAGGCCCAAGAAATTAAGACAGCATGTTCTACAGCCTGGATTTGCTGCAGAAACTTTTCTTGTTTCAGACTCCACTCAAAACTTGTCACCTCACCGTGGCCAGTGTGGCTCAGTTGGTTGGGTATCATCCCACAAACCGAAAGGTCATGCATGGGTTTATTTGCTGGTCAGGTCAGGGCACATACCTAGGTTACCAGTTTGGTCCCCAGTCAGGGTGCCTGCGAAAGGCAACCAGTCAATGTTTCTTTCTTACATCGATGTTTCTCTCCCTCTCTTTCTCCCTCCCTTCCCCTCTTTCTAAAAAAAAAAAAAAAAATCAGTAGGCATGTTCTCGGGTGAGGATAAAAAAAATTGACAGCCTTACAGGTTACTCACTAAATGGGTTGGAGCAGCATGCCCAAATGTGGTATATGTTGCCTTCCAAATCCAAAAAGGTCCACCAAGCATTGCTTCCTTTCTTTGTAGTAGTAACAGAGAAGCAACTTATGGCCATTTAATAATTGAGTGGATTCTTCTTACTTTAGAAGAGATATCCTGACATTTCCCAGGCCACCAGACCTCTAGAAATGTCATCCATGTAACACACCTCTAAATTTTCACAGGGTTTATCATCTGTCCTCTGGTCATAAAGCATATAGGGTACTTGTTTTTTCTGCCCCTCAGATTTATTAGTGTGATGTCATCAGTGTAGTGAGTCAGCATTCTGACTGTGGAATAAAAAGACAATCAACCTCTTTTTAGACTAGATTGTGACAGAAAACAGCATAGTTACCCTGGGGTAAGAGAGTGGAGGCAAACTGTTTCTGATTACCTCTGCTGATAATATTTGCTGGGGGAATAGGTGCCAAGGTTGTGTTGATTTGCTCCAGTAGAGGTACAACATTGGGAACCACAGTTCTGAATGGTGGCACTACCAAATTAAATTAGCAATAATCCACAAGCATTCTCCCAAACCCATGTGGCTTTTCCCACGAGCCAAACAGGAAAGTTATACAGGGGTATGTGGTTGGAATCATCATACTTCCACTTTTCGAGTCTTTAGTGGTGACTCTTATCTCTTCATTTGCTGCAGGAATTTGGTATTACTTTGATTTACTGTATTGGCCATAGGAGTGAAAGGAGAGGGAGGTACAGTTCCAGTGGATACTGCTTGACCCTTCCTACTTGATCCTCTCCATGGATCAGTGGGTCATAAAAATGTGTGGTGATTCTGCCAAGTAGGGTCCAAGCTCCCACTGAAATGAACTCAGACCAAAACTTAATTTATCACCTGACTCCATAAGTCCCCACTCTAAAGATGGAGCACAGTGGCATACTGAGTCTTCAAGAATTAGTATCAGTTCCAAAACAGAATCTGATAATTGTCAGAAAGTTTTAGATATTTGTTTCTGTGGTCATGGTAAATGACCACAGGTCCCAGTCTGAGGAGGACTTGGAAGACTTGCAGTATACATGATGGGACATAAGTACATTTACAGCTGTTTTTCTGAAAATAACACAATAATTAATAAATTACTACCTGGTTAAGAGTGCAAAGAGTTTACTGAAGAGTGAAACCTGAGAAGGAAATGAGAAGGCTGTAGAATTAGGCAGAGGCAGTACAGGCAAGCAAGGAAAATCCAAATTCAATGTATGTGTGGATTTCATTAAGGACAGCTCACTGTTCCCTACAAGGTGGAAGGGGTCCAATATAATTAACTTGCCATAGGAGGCTGGCTTAGTGCCCCTCAATCACTGGTACTACATGAAGGATTCACCATTGTCCTCTGTCATTGGCTTCTTGGGCACTCAGCAGTGGTGGTAGCTAACTCAGCCTTGAGAAGGTTAAGTCCATGCTGCTGGGTGGGCCCATGCATAGCCTGCCTCTCTGCCTGAATAACCACCTATTGATGGGCCCATAACACAAGTACTGGGTGACCAAAGACAAATGTTGGCTTGCCCATCTGGCTGGTTTTGAATCTCCTATACAATGAATGCTCTTTGGCAGATATCAATGTGAAGCACAAAGATCTGTGCACTTTGAGCCCACTCCCAAGAGTCCATCTACATATCTCTTTCCTAGACTTTCTTGCCACTGGTATTCCAACATTGTTCCTTCTATGCCCCCAATGATACTTGCTACTTTCCAGGATTCACCATATGTCTATATATCAGGCTTCATCTCCTTCCATACAAAGTGAATGACCAAGGGTACTACCCACTAGTATGACTTCCCTCCAGCAGATAGAGAAAAGGGCAAAAGAAATGGACAAGCATTTCACAGAAGAGGCAAAATGAGTGTAATCAGAATGTAATCAGGGAAATGCAAAATAACATCATACTACATACACATTAGCCACCAGATTGCCAACAACTGAAATTTCAGAGTCCATATGTGAAGTTTTATTGGAACTTTCATTCATTTACATGCCATCTATGGCTACTTTCACACTACAATGGTAGGGTTGTATAGTTTGCATCAAACTGTATGGCCTGCAAAGCCAAAAATACTTACTTTCATCCCCCTTTCTAGACAGTAAAGTTCAAGAAAATTTTAAGTTAAATTTAAGATAACCTAAACACAGAATTTCAGCATTTCTATCTTAATATTCTTAGAAGCAGCATAGAGGAAAGAATAAGGAAAAGAGTTGATATGTTCCCACCTGTAAAATACACCTAGGAAAAGAGCTGAAGAATGCTGACTAAAAAAGAAAACTGAAGTTTGTGGTTCTCACATTTTAGTGTACATAAGAATCAGGTAGAGGGCTTGTTGAAAACAAACTGCTGGCAGTGACCAACAAATCTGAAAACTATCTGAACATTTAGCAATATTGAAGTGGTATAGCCATACTATGGAATATGACACAGCTGTTAAAATATGAATTAGATGTACAATATATTAGCCTGGAAGAATTTCCATGATGCATTATAAAATGAAAAAAAAGTTCATTGCAGACTACTGTGTGTGGCATGATCATGAAACCCTATAAACTCCTATGGTTTCTGATTCAGTAGGTAAGGCTTGAGAATTGCATTTCTAACAAGTTCCCCAGTGATGCTGGTGCTGATGGTCTGGAGATTACACCTTGAGAACTGCTGCCATAAGTATTAGAGTGGTCCCTAAACTGAGGTACATCAGCAGCTGCATTAGAATCATCTAGATCCCTGGCCTTGTGGGCCTTACACAAAGCAAGGGGATAGAGAGTGATAGGGCATGCTCTTTAATATAGGGTAGTCAATACAGGCCTCTATAAGGAAGTAACACTGAACAGAGACCTTAAGGAAAGGAGAGTGAAAGTTGTTAATATCTTAATATTAATAATTTGTATCAAAATGTGCATATGTGAGGGACAAGTATTCCAGGCAGGACGGACAGTACATGCTCAGACCATGAGGCAGGAATGTGCTGGGTGTGTGTTCCTAGATCAATTTAAAGCCAAGAATTTGACTCTTTGTTCTTTCTGGTTCTCTGTGTTCTTCCTTCCCAGGGCAATTAGCTTCAGTTTATTCTGTATCACACGAATAGGGTCATACTGTTCTGAAACTTGCATTTTCCCTTAATAATAAATTATGAATGTTCTTTCATGTCACTACATTGAACACCAGCCTCATTGTTTATAAAGGCTGAATATTCCACTGTTGAAATGAGCCAAGAATTTACTTTTTAAAAATCAAGTATTTGTATAACCAAATTCCTATAGATGAACACTCAGTTTGTTTCCAGTTCTTAATTATGGCCCCAAAAATGATGCAGTGAGTATCTGCTTTTGCATATGTGTGTATGCATTTCTATGTGTCTGTGTCCTTGTTCATGCATTCCTTTATGCACTAAACATTCACTGAGCTACTATTACATGTTATGTACATGTTATATGCTGAAAATACAATGGTAAACATGTACCTATGCACCAGCTGCCAAAGAGCAGGGAGATGGAAGATGTCCTCCTTCAAACTTTTAAGTGGGAGGTTTGGTAATGATGTCCACCAATGACGTACCCACTGGGGATTTTGTTCCAAATAGAAAGGGGAATTGGGTGCTGAACAGCAAAAAAAGAAAAACCCACTATACATACCTTCTATGATTAGGTAAGGTCTCTGTGATATTCCCTCATGGCCCCTTATATTTTTACCTTCTTATCACTCAGGGATGTGTTTTTTCTGCATGTAACAGAATATCTAACTACAAGTGCTTTAAAATATGTGTCTATGGGTTTATTTTTATCATAGAACTAGAAGGCTGGCATTTGTTCAGTAGCTCAGTGATATCAGAGTTGATGGCTTTTGCAATTCTCTTGACCTTTCCCTCAAAGTCACTACATGACATTTACAGGTCCACATTCAAGGCACGAATAAGAAAGAAGAGGAAAAGATGACACCTGTGTCAAAAAAGCATAAGTTTTCCCTCAAGAACCCATACATTATAACATCTAGATGTTTCCTATAACATCTAGAACGAATCTCCGCAAATTTAGTTGCTTAAAACAGCACCAGTTTATTATCTTGCAGTTTGGGAAATCATAAGTCTGAAATGGGTCTCACTAGGCTAAAATCAGTGTTGACAGAGTTGCATTCCTTCTGGAAGTCTAGGGCAGTATTGGTGTCCTTTATTTTTCCAGCTTCTAGAGGCTGTCCCTATTCCTTGGTTGATGGCCCTCTTCCACCATAACAGCCAGCAATCACAATCACTCTAACTTCTGCTTTTGTGATCACACTTCCTTCTCTCATCCTTGGTCCTCCACAGGCACATTCAAGAATCCTTGCGATTATACTGGGCCCACATGGATTCTCCAGGATATGTTCCCTATTTTAAGATTAACTGGTTAGCAAGCCTAATTCCATCTGCAGCCTTAATTCCCCTTTGCCATGTGACGTATTTACAAATTCTAGTGATTAGGATGTGGGGCGCATACATGATTTGCCTATCACAACCCACTTTTGTTTCACTGACCAAACTTCTAGCTGGAAAGAAGCTGGAGTAAATGGGATTGGGAGTGGGAGTTGGTTTAGCTGAACAACTGTGTCCGCTTTACCTTGCTAACACTTCTCACAGTTTGTAATTATATACTTATTGTATGATTTTCTCCCTTAGTAGACCCTATATTTCATGGGAGAAAGAAACATTATATTAAAACACTCTCTTGTGACTCAGATTTAACATCCTGGCAAGGAAATCTGGAGCCGGTCCTAGTATGCTGCTGGAATGGCTGATTGAAATTTGGACACAAAAAAGCCCATTTAATAAATGAAGTGGAATTGTTGGAACTGCCTTGACAGAGGACTGAGAGAAGGATCAAGATTTCAGAGGTGGGCAAATTAGAATGGCTTTCTTATATAAGGTCAGAAAACACACAAGTTGACAATGTCCCCTGGGAGGATGCACAGGACATCTCTTGTATTAAGGCAACAAGAAGTATGTTGCTAACATTGTTGAAAAGCTTCACGGTGGCTGTCTTCTATGAGTCAGGTTTCAAGGTAGGGGAGACTGCTTTGTAATTAGGCTCCTTGGTATCAGTAGCGACCATAGGAGTCTAGAATAGCAGAGGCCAGGTGACAGCAGTTAACTGTCAGAGTCAAGGTGAGTATACTAACCGTAATGGTCAGCAAGTCTGCAATGGCAAAGATAGGCTTTGATCGGTAGGGGTCTACAGAGATAGCTAGTAAACTATGGAATTCCTAAAAACAATATAGATGAGAAATTGGATTAGTTGGTAGAGCTGACATAACAAAATACCACAGACTTAGTAGCTTAAACAACAGAAATTTATTTTCTCACAGTTCTAGAATTTATAAATCCAAGATCAGGTTGTTACCACAGTCAGTTTCTTCTGAGGACTATCTCCTTCTCACTGTGTTCTAACAGAGTTGCTCCTCAGTCTGTATGTGTCTATGCCCTAATTTCTTTTGCTTATAAGGATACGAATCATGTTAGATTAGGGCCTACCCAAATGACCTCAATTTACCTTAATTACCTCTTTAAAGGACATCTCTCCAAATACAGCCACATTCTTAGGTACTGGGTGTTAGGACTTTAACATATAAATTTGGAGGGGGGCACAATCCAGCCCACAACAGAATCAAATAAGGGTATTGCTTATGAAACTAAAAGAAAGAAAGAAAGAAAGAAAGAAAGAAAGAAAGAAAGAAAGAAAGAAAGAAAGAAAGAAAAGTTGGGCACTAGACTGATGTTAGTTGTCACAATGGAAAAATCATAATATCTTGCCTAGTTTCCATCCCTAAGCAGGTTCTCAGACCCAGAGCTGATCAAGTAAAGAAAATGCCAGGTCCCCTTGAGGAAATTGGCTGAAATACCACAGCAAATATATAGTTATGATTCTAGCAATTCTGCCTCAACAGGACCTAGGTCATTTATCAGTGTGACTATATGGCAGAGAAAGAGGAATACCCATATTTTGGGTGTCTGACAGGAAACCCAAAATACTATCATGGGGCCCCTGTTAGAGCAGGATGTATATAAGCCTGGTGGGAAATGGGGTCCTGGACCAAGTCCAGACCCACCATGAGAGACCTGAACACATAAATTTTCTGGGGGAAAAAGACAGCAAGCACACACGCAGCCATCAGTATACCCAAGCTGAGGAGAGTGCCAGAGAATTTGGGGTATCCTGGCAGCACCTTGAGCTGGGAGAAGAGGTGGGTGGTAACTGGCCATGACCCAGATAGACTCTGGACTTGCCAGAGAGATGGAGTGTGTGGTAAGCCGGACAATGGCTCAGAGTGGCAGCAGTGCCAACAGAGACTTTTTCAAAAGGGGAACTTAGGCACACTGTTCAGGGACCTCGCCCACACCAAGGTCTGGCCAACAAAGAGGGAGGAGTGAGAGCACAATTTGCTCCCACTCAGTGCACCTCACGGATTGATCAAAGGGACAAAAAGCGAGGTGGTTTATCTGTACCAACCCACGCAACTGCCCAGAAAGTGAAGGCCACACAGTGTTCTGAGGATGTGGGCTGGAAACTGGGCAGCTGTGATTATTAAAGCCCAGACTGAGCCTGCATCCTTGCCGAAACATCAGAGAGGGTACAGAGGCAGAGCCCAACCCCTGCCCCCCACAGCCTGCAGAAGCCTGGAAGACCTGCAAAACCAGCTGGACAGGCTTAACAGCAAGCTTGGGGGGGGTGCTTTTTTTCTTTTTCTTTCAAGAGTAAGACAATAAGACCTAGAGTTGAGAGAAAACCAGGGACAGATCCAGAAAACTCAGAAGGGGACCACCAGCAGCTGAGACAAATTTCACCTTGCTCTTCATCAGAACTTGCATTTTTTTTTTAAATTTCTCTTCTTTTTTTTACCCTGGCTAGTGTGGCTCAGTGGATTGAGCGCCAGCCTTGGAACCAAAGGGTCCCTGGTTCAATTCCCAGTTAGGGCACATGCCTGGGTTGTTGGCCAGGTCCCCATTATGGGTGTGTGCGAGAGGCAACCACACATGGATGTTTCTCTCCCTCTCCTTCTCCCACCCTTCCCCTCTTTCTAAAAAAAAAAAAAAAAAAAAAATCTTTAAAAATAAATAATAAATAAATAAAATTTCTCTTCTTTTTTTAGTTTTTGTTTGCTTTTCCCTTCCATATTGCACTTTAATTTTTCTTCATTCACTTCACTCATATTCTAAATAACTGACTACTCTTGGTTTTCTACTTTATTATTTTTATTCAGCGTATATATTTTTATCATATTATTGTTCTTGCAAATCCCACACAGCACCCTTCCCTGGTCTTAATCCATTTGGCCATCTTCTGAGCTTTATTACTGCTGTTGTAAACTTTATTTTCTGTCACAACATGCCATGTTCCTATCCCTTACAGTCACTATTTCTCCTCCATCTAACCTTGCATAAGCGTTTTCTTAAGTCAGCTCACATGTGTTTTTCCTCTCTCATAAGAGTCTTATTTCGTTTCTACTTTTTATAAACAATGGATAGTTGGGTGAAATACCATGATTATTGCTGTACTTCAATGGAAACTATTTGTTCACTATTTGTTTCTACTTTAAATCCCATAGAATACTCTCCCCCTATCTTACTCTGTTTTGCCTTCCCCTACCCCTGATCAGTTGAGAGAGGAATTTTATTTAATTTCTTTTTCTTTTATTCCCCCCTCTCTTGACCTGAGCTTACTCCTTACACTTATTAGTTTGCTTCCCCCATCCTCTCAAAATGATTTTTCTCTATGGTAGACATCTCATATTCACTTTTCCCTTTTGTACAATAGTCTCATTCCCATTCTACCTTTATAAACTTCAGTCAGCTGTTATTGCTATTAACCCTGCTGTGGTTTTTCTGCAATTTTTAACCCATTGGTCTCTAATACTTTTTCAATTTTACTTCAAACCTGGTAGGATACTATTCTCTTTTCTTATCTCATTGTTCCCATTGCACTTTCGTGTTTTACTTGTGTTTTAAATTTTGTTCTCCCTTTCTGTGCTCCACTTCTATACCAGCTCATCAATTCTCCTCCATCTTACCACTTAATAACATTTTCCCCTCTTTAGTCATCTCATATTCCCTTTGTCATCTTATAATATCTGTAATCTCTCTTGACCTGTATTAATCTTTGCTCAATTGTGATTGAGTTTGCTGATGTGGTAGGGGGGTTCTTTTTGCTGTCGTAGATTTGGTTGTCTATTAATACCGCTCTGTTAACCAACACCTGTAGAACAGCATACAAGAAAGGGGGGAGTTGTGTCTATCTGTAAGCCCCCTGGAGAGAAGAATCCAACAACAAAGAAGCCACCAACAAGTAAAATCCAAGCACAACAGAGAGCACACAGAAGAAAGGGAAATCCTAGAGCATCCAGACAAGATCAAAGAGGATGCACCACTGAGTACCACAGAACTCCTACTACCTAAGTCCACCCTATGAAGACAGCCAGGCAAAGCAGAGAACCCTGAAACACAGAAACAAACAAAAAGTGTCACCTAAAATTGAGAGACAAAGAAAGACCCTCCAATTGAAAGGAATGAAAGAATCCCCAATAAAAGAGCTAAATGCAATTGAGGCAGGCATCAGTCAGATGTAGAATTTTTTAAAAAATGGTTATAAGGATGCTCAAGGAACTCAGTGACAACTATGAGGAACTGAGTGGGAACTACAACAGCATAAAAAAAGGAAATAGAAACTATAAACAAGAATCAGGAAAATGAAGAAAAAATATCTGAAATAAAAAATACACTAGAAGGAATTACAACCTGGCTAGATGAAACAGAGGACCAAATCAGTGAGCTGTAGAAAGAAATACCCAGGTGGAGCAGAAACATGAAAAAAGACTCAAAAAGTATGTGGGTAGCTTAAGGGAACTGCAAGACAACAGGAAATACAACAACATTTGAATCGTAGGAATAACAAAAGAAGAAAAGTAGCAAGGGATAGAAAACCTGTCTGAAAAAATAATGACAGAAAACTTCCCTAACTTGTAGCGGGGAAAGCCATATAAGTTCAGGAGGCACACAGGGTCCTAATCAAGAGGAAACTAAATATATCTACTCCAAGATGCATCAAAATTAAAATGCCAAAATTTAAACTCAAAGAGAGAATCTTAAATGTAGCAAGGGAGAAACATAGTAACATACAAGGGAGCTCTAATAAAGCTAGCAGCTGATTTGTCGAGAGAAACATTACAAGCCAGAAGGGAATAGCAAGAAATATTCCAAGGAATGAAAAGCAAAAGCCTGCAACCAAGATGACTCTACCGAGAAAGGCTGTCATTTAAAATGGAAGGCGAAATCAGGAGTTTCCCAGACAAAAGAAGATTAAAAGCATACACCTCCACCAAACCAAGATTGCAAGACTTGCTAAAGGGGCAGCTTTAAGAATATTAAGATATAGAGTGAGAAAGAGAGGAGCACAAGTACAAAAGAAAAAATGGGAATGAATAAGTATTCTTCTGTAGTAACATTAAAAGTAAATGGATTAAATGCTCCAATCAAAGACATAGGGTAGCTTAATGGATAAGAAAACATGACCCAGGAGGGGAGTGAAGGGAGGAAAATGGGACAACTGTAATAGCATAATCAATAAAATATATTTAAAAAAAGAAAACATGACCCACAAATATGCTGCCTACAAGAGACCCACCTCAGAACAAAAGACCTACATAGACTGAAAGTGAAGGGCTGAAAAGAAATATTCCAAGCAAATGGACAGAAAAAAAAAGATGGAGTAGAAATATATCAGACAAAATAGATTTCAAAACAAAAGCCATAAAAAGAGAAACAGAAGGACACTTCATAATACTCAAGCAAAGAATACATCAAGAAGACATAAACATTGTAAACATATATGCACCCAACATAGGAGCACCCACATATATAAGGAAAATCTCGGAGGACTTCAAGAAAGACATAGACAGCAACACAATTATAGTAGGGGATTTTAACACCCCACTGTCAACAATAGATAGCTCTTCTAAACAAAATATCAACAAAGATATCCTGGCACTGAATGACACACTACATCAAATGGATTTAACTGATATAAAGAGAACCTTTCATCCCAAAGATGCAAAATGCACATTACTTTCAAATGCACATGGAACATTTTCAAAGATAGACCATATGATAGGACACAAAACATGCATCAACAAATTCAAGGAAAATGAAACCATATCAAACATTTTCTTGGACTGCAAGGGCTTGAAACTGGAAAACAACCTCAAGGAAAAAACTCAAAAACATTCAAAATTATGGAGACTGAATAGCGTGTCATTAAACAATGAATGGGTGAATAATGAGATCAAGGAAGAGATCAAAAAGTTTCTGGAAACAAATGAAAAAGAACGCACAACAGTCCAAAACCTATTGGACACAGCGAAGGCAGTCCTCAGAGAGAAGTTCATAGCAATACAGGCCTACCTAAAAAAGATGGAAAAATCTCACATAAACAAGCTAATCCTACATCTACAAGAAATGGAGGAACAACAACAAACAAAGCCCAGAATGAGTAGAAGGAAGGAAATAACCAAGATCAGAGCAGAATTAAATGACAGAGAGACTAAAGAGCAATTCAAAGGATCAACAAATCCAGGAGCTGGTTCTTTGAAAAGATAAACAAAATCAATAAGCCTTTAACCAGACTCATCAAGAAAAGAAAGAAGGAAGACCCAAATAGATAAAATAAGAATGAAAGAGGAGAAATTACAACTGATGCCACAGAAATACAAAGGAATGTAAGAAATTATTGCAAAGAACTATATGTCAAGAAATTTGAAAACCTGGGTGAAATGGACAAATTTCTAGAAACGTATAATCTTCCAAAACTGAATCAAGAAGCAAAAAGCCTGATCAGACAAATAATAGCTAGTGAAGTTGAAGCAGTAATCAAAAAATTCTTGGCACACAAAAGCACTGGACTATATGGTTTCACAGGAGAATTTTACAAAACATTAAAGAAAGAGTAAACCTGTATACTTCTCAAACTATTCCAAAAAATCCAACAAGAGGGAAGACTTCCAAACTCTTTTTGTGAGGCCAGCATCACCCTAATCCCAAACCAGATAAAGACACAACAAAGAAAACTACAGGCCAATATCACTGATGAATATAGATGCTAAAATCCTCAACAAAATATTGGCAAACTGCATCCAGCAATACATTAAAAAGATCATACACTGTGATCAAGTGGGACTCATTCCAGGGATGCAAGAATGGTACAATATTTGCAAATCAATAAATGTAATACATTGCATAAACAAAAGCAAAGACAAAAATCACATGATCATATCAATAGATGCAGATAAAGCATTTGATAGGTACAGCATGCACTTATGATAAAAATATTCAGCAAAGTGGGAATAGAGAGAGGATGCCTCAACACAATAAAGGCCATATATGAAAAATCAACAGCCAACATAATACTCAAAGGGCAAAAACTAAAATCTTTCCCACTAAGATCAGGAACAAGACAACGTTGTCTTATATCACCACTTCTATTCAACACAGTATTGGAAGTTCTAGCCACAGTGATCAGACAAGAAAAAGAAATAAAAGGCATCAAAGTTGAAAAGAGGAAGCAAAACTGTCACTGTTTGCAGTTGACATGATAGTGTACATAGAAAACCCTACAGACTCCACCAAAAAAAAATACTTGTCCTAATAAGTGAATTTGGCAAAACAGCAGGATACAAAGTCTATATTCAGAAATCAAAGGCATTTTTGTACACCAACACACAATATCATAAACACAAATTAGGAAAACAATCCCATTTGTTATGGTACACAAAAAATAAAATACCTAGGAATAAACCTAACCAAGGAGGTAAAAGACCTGTACTGAGAAAACTACACATCACTGGAGAAAGAAATTAAGAAAGATACAAAAATGATAGTATTATACCATGTTCATGGATTAGAAGAATTAACATCATCAAAATGTCCATACTACCCAAAGCAATTTATACAGTCAATACAATCCCAATTAAAATACCGATGACATAATTCACAGATATCAAACAAACATTTCAAAAATTTATATGGAACTATAAATGACCCTGAATAGCCACAGCAATTTTGAGAAAGAAGAAAAAAGTGGGAGGGATCACAAGACATGTTTGCAGACTATATTACAAGGCCACTGTAATCAAAACAGTCTGATACTGGCACAAGAACACACGCATAGATCTATGGAACAGAATAGAGGGCCCAGAAAAAAACCCATGTGTCTATGGTCAATTAATATTCAATAAAGGAGGAAGGAGCATAAAATGGAGTAAAAAATAGCCTCTTCAACAATTGGTGTTGGGAGAGCTGGACAGCTACATGCAAAAAAATGAATCTCATCCATCAACTTACACCACACACAAAAATAAACTCAAGGTGGGTAAAAGACTTAAATATAAGTCATGACACCATAAAAGTCCTAGAGGAAAACGTAGGCAGAAAAATTTCAGATATTCCACACAGCAATATTTTCACCAATATGTCCCTTTAGAGCAAGGGACATAAAGGAAAGAATAAAAAACAGGACTATATCAAATTAAAAGGCTTCTGCAAAGCTAAAGAAAACATCAGCAAAATGAAAAGGGAACCAACCCTATGGGAAAATCACTTGCCAATGATACCTTGGACAAGGATTTGATCTCCAAAATATATAAAAAACTCACACAACTCTACTCCAGGAAGACAAATAATCCAATTAAAAAATGGGCAAAGGGCCGGAAGAGGCACTACTCCAAGGAGGACATACAAAGGGCCCAGAGACATAGGAAATGATGCTCAGCATCAGTAGCCATAAGAGAGATGCAAATTAAAACCAGGATGAGGTACCACTTCGCACCAGTCAGAACGGCCATCATAAATAAATCAACAAACAAAGGGTAGTGGTGAGGTTGTGGAGAAAAGGGAACCCTACTGCACTATTGGTGGGAATGCAGGCTGGTGCAGCCACTGTGGAAAACAGTATGGAATTCCCTCAAAAACTAAAAATAGAACTGCTTTTTGACAGAGCAATTCCAGCACTAGGATACCCTAAAAATCCTGAAACACCAATCCAAAAGAACCTATGCACCCCAATGTTCATAGAAGCACAATTTACAGTAATCAAGTGCTGGAAGCATCCTAAGTGCTCATCAGTAAGTGAATGGATCAAAAAATTGTGGTACCTTTACACAATGGAATACTTTGCAGTAGAAAAAAAGAAGGAATTCCTATTTTTCCTGACAGCATGGATGGAAATGCAGAGCATTATGCTAAATGAAATAAGCTAGGCAGTGAAAGACAAATACCATATGATCTCCCCTATAAGTGGAACCTAATCAACAAAACAAAGGAGCAAGCAAAATAGAACCAGAGACACTGAAATAAAGAATAAACAGACAGTAACCAGAGGGGAGGGGGAAGGGCATAATGGGAGAAAAAAGGGGAAGGGTCATCAAGGAACATGTATAAAGGACACATGGACAAAGCCAAAGGGATGTAGGATGGAGACTGGGAGGTGGGGATGGGTGGGGCAAGGAGGAGTGGTGTGGGGAAAATGGACACAACTGTACTTGAATAATTTAAAAAAGAAAAGAAAAAGAAAAAAGAAAGAATACACTTTTTCATGAAATTTTTTAAAATCTTGTTTTTATTTTTCAATGAGAAACTCTTCTTTAAATTTATTTCTTTATTCATTTTTAGAGAGGGGAAGAGAGGAAGAGAGGGAAAGATCAATGTGTGGTTGCCTCTTGCACACCCCTACTGGGTCCCCTACTGGGGACCTGGCCCTGCAACTCAGGCATGTGCCCTAGACTGGGAATTGAAGTGGCGACCCTTTGGTTTGCAGGTCAGCACTCAATCCACTGAGCCACACCAGCCAGCGCATTGCAGATATTTTCTAAACACTGTTTAGCAGGGATCAAATCACATTAAAATTATGTTTGATAAAGGTTAGCTAGAACTTAGTTGTCAAACCAAGTGGACCTGCTGACTTTCCATTCTCTTCTATAACTGTTGTTCTCTTCAAGTTTTCTTGGATCAATTTTGGTAGCTTACAGTTTGCCAGGAAATCAATGATTCCTTCTATATGTTCACATTTGTTGCACACTATATTCTCTTAAAAATCTTTTAATATCTTCTACATTTGTGTTTTTAATCTGCTTTGTCATTACTAATATTTTATCCCTCTTCCTCCCTCCTTTCCTTCGTCCTTTTCTTCTTTTCTATCTTAGTCTACCTAGCCAGGAGTTTATCTGTTTTATTGATCCTTTCAAAAAAATACTTGGCTTTGGGGGGCAAGCAGGCAGGCCTAGCTTGGGGTTCAGCTGGACCTTGCCTTGGCATAGAGTCCTAGGGGCCAGGTCACTCAGACAGGAGGGGAGAGGACGGCGCGAGGGCAGCAGGGAAGCTCAGTGGAATTGGCTGCGTTAAGGAGAAGCTGCAACTCCCGAGATCCTAACTAGGGTTTTTCTGGCCAAGGGGGAAAAAGCCGCTGCGGGCTCTTGTCTTACGGCGTCGCTGCTCCAGATGCTATCTCCTTCTCCTGTGTTGCTCCCTCCTCCTTCTCCTCCCCATCATCCCCGGGGCTCCAGATGCTTCGTCCTTCCTGAAGCAGCACCGCCACTGGGTACATCCTCTTGCACCAGACGTTTCAGCCTCAGCTGGCTAATCCGGTGATCCGGTGGTACACAATGGTACACAGCCGCAGTACCTCAGCTGAATGCACTGCTAGAAAGCTGGCTTTCACAGGGTAGCTCAACAAAAAGACTCCCTGGAGCCATTATCCTACCTGGTGCAGGATAACTTACTGAGCGGGGTGTTTTTTTTTTTTAATGTATTTTTAATTTTTTATTTATTGATTTTAGAGAGAGGGAGAGGAAAGGAGAGAAAGGGAAAAACATTAATTTTGTTGTACCACTCATCCATGCATTCATTAATTGCTTGTTATATATGCTCTGATCCGTGATGGGCTGGAACGTGCAACATTGGTGTTTCGGGACCTGGCTCTAACCAACAGAGCTACCCTGCCAGGGCTTCTTCCTGGGTATTTTGTTTCCTGTGCTTGTGGACTTCCCATCATAAGCCCCTCCCTCGATGTAAACTTTCCAGTGTACCCATGGACAAAGACAACGGGGGAGGGGGAGGACTGAATGTGCAAGGTGGGGGGTGAGTAGGGCAGGGGAGAGTAACAACTGTAACTGAACAACAATAAAAAAAATTTTAAACACCAAACTTTCCAGTGTAGATAGACACAGGACACCTCTGTATGACCTCCCCGTTAATCAAAAGATTATGGAGAACTGAAGATGAATACATTATTGACATACCTTGGCTTTATACTGTGAAAGCCATGGCACACTATAAGGATAGGTTTACTATTACTCCTGTACTGGTTGGAACTCGGAATGAGTCAAAATCATAGGAATTCAGGAAACTCTATAGTAAATATCTAGTGCAGCACTGTCCAACAGATATTGAATGCAAGCCACAAATGTGAGCCACATGTGTAATTTTAAATGCTCTAGTAGCCATACTTTAAACAATTAGACAGGTCAAATAAATCTTAATATATTTGCTCCAATATATCCAAAATACATCAATATTAATCAGTGTGGTAATCATGAACTATTTCATATTCTTTTTTCTTTTTCATACCGAGTCTTTGACATCTTGTGTGTATTTACACTTTCAGCACATTTCCCATTGGATTAGCCACATTTCAGGTGCTCAATAGCTACACGTGGCTAGTGGTCAGCATACTGGGCAGTACAGTTTCTTCTTCTCCTCCCCCTCCTCTTCCTCCTCTTCCTTCTTCCTCCTCTTCTTTTTACAGTGCAGTTTCTTCTATTTCTGCCATTGAACAGTTACTCTGCTGAATCCCTGGGGGCAAATTATAGATCTATTGACTACCTAAAATCTAATCTAAATAAAACATGTAGGAGTACTACAGAACAATTGGATCCCATATATTTTAGCAATCACTTGAAAAAATTCTATAACACAACATGTGGAACATATCCCATCAGCTCTTACTAAATGTTATCACAGAACTCCAGAATATTGGACTGACAAGGAGCTTTTCCTGTTTGATATACAACCAGTCAAGCCAGTGTGGAAACTGGAAGGAAATCTCAGTGAGTTGGGCATTGGGAGCACTCTGAGTCCACTAAAGCACTGGACCCTCAGGGGTGCCAAAGCACATCCACACACCATGTCCAAGGTCCCAACCTGGCCCTTTCAAAGATACTGCTCCTAATCTTGGGGGATAATGAAAACTCAAACTAATAGAATATTCCTTTCCTGTTTTTTATTAGGAGCAGCCCTTTCTTAATTTCAACTCATTAAAAATTCCTTCCTGCCCTGGCCAGAGTGGTTCAGTGGATGGAGTGCCAGCCTGTGAACTGAAATGTTGCAGGTTTGATTCCCAGTCAGGGCATATGCCTGGATTGTGGGCCAGGTCCCTGTTTGGGAGTGCACAAGCAGCAGTCAATCGATATTTCTCTCACACATCAATGTTAATCTCCCTTTCTTTCTCCCTCCCTCCCCCCTCTCTCCAATAATAAATAAAATCTTTTTGAAAAATTTCTTCCTTGTTGCCCTGACCAGGTACTCAGTTGGTTGGAACATCGTTTGTGGATTGTGGATTCCATTTCCTATCAGGGCACATAACTAGGTTGCAAGTTCAATCCCCAGTCAGGGCACGTATGGGAGGCAATAGATGTTACTTATTCTCTCTGTCTCTCTCTCTTTCTCTCCACCCGCCCTCAAATCAACAACCATATCCTTGGGTGAGGATTAAAATGGAGTGTCTCAAACTGGTGGACTTCAATGACTTTAGGGCAGTCATATACCTTCTAATTCTTCACAAATTCCTCCTCTATTTTTACATCTAGTCACTTCCTACATCTACATCACCTTCCTAGGCCATGAGTACATTTGTGATTCCTGATTTAAAGCTATATATTTTCTTGTCAATAGAGCTTTAGATGATTCCAGAGGTTTTGGTATAAAGTGTTCCCCTTTCTGTTGCTTCCTAATTATTTATAATTTCTGTTTTACTTTTTCTTTATTCTAGAATTAAATTAATGTTCCTCAATTTCAAAGTAGTAAGGATATTTTGACCATCTTTTAAAAAATTTAATTGCTATTATATCACAGTTGTAATATAATATTATAAATCTAAGGTTAAGGGTTTAATTATAAATCTAAGGTTAAAACAAGTATGAAGATAAGAGTTGAAAATTCTCTGACTAAGTAGAAATACAGCTTAAATTGGGAGCAAAGGAGAAATGTAGAATAAGCTCGGAGACTGGTGAATAGGGCATAGGTGGGAGTTAAAGGACATCATTTTTTAGGTTTTTAAAATAATATTTATTTTTTAAATGTTAACATGTGCATATAATAGGAAACTGAAAACAAAGGATATCATTAAACTAGCATACTGAATAGTTGAAACCTAGGTGGTGAGGAAAATGCAGAGCAAGAGCTGAGATCTTGAGGTATTTCAGTATAGTCCATCTCATCTATTACATCTATCCTAGTGACCACCTCACCTAAGCTTCCTCACCTTCTGACCTTTGTGGTATCTTTTAAATATTGCAGGTATCTGATAGACTCCAAGGGTTGTGTCCTCACCCTGAGCCTGCCCCAGATATCTAGCCTTTCCCTGGGATAATCAGCAATCCCCTGAGGCAGCTGAAGATAACAGCCCAGATCTGACTAATGGTCACAAGGTCTGGACCTTAGGCAGGATAAAGATAACATCTTGACCTAAATTATGTTTCAGATACTAAGCCCTAAAGTGGAATGACTCCCTGGCTACTTTCCCATGAGACTGGACAGAGGGTCTGGAACAGACATGAAAACTGTCCTCAAGACCTGAAAAATTATTTATTACCCTGACCTCACCTGTGACCAATCAGTTCTCAGCATAACCCTGATTCCCTAAACCAGTGTCTTGTGATTTTGCCCTTTATCATCTGTAACCTAAACAACATCCATTGGAGAGTTTGAGGTTTTGAACATTAGCTTCCCATTCTCTTGGGTGTTATCATTCATAATAAAATAACCAATATTTCTCCACCACAGTTCTCAGTATTTAGTATTTCCCTGTACTAATGCCTGGTGGACAGATTCTTTCTGTTCTATGATGACACAGTCCCCCCATATCTCTCTCTCTCTCTCTCTCTCTCTCACACACACACACACTCTCTCTCTCTCTCTCTCTCTACCACCAGCTTGGATGATTCATCACATAAGACTATCAGTTCTATGTCTTTATGGTGTGTCTCTCTCTCTCTCTCTCTCTCTCTCTCTCTCTCTCTCTCTCTTTCTCTCTCACATTCTCAGCCCACAAAAACACTTTACCTTCCTGCTCTGCCAGCTGCCTCACTTCTACTGGGGAATTCAGCTCCAATTCAGCCTGCTAAAGGGTTTCCAAGGCAACTTTATTTACACAGTTGTACACAACACATTTGTCTTTAGGTCAGCATCCCTGCCTTCAGTCAGAGCCAGATATTAAAAGGTCATTATTCCCTAATTCAGGAGATTGTTGAAAATTAAAGATTTTTTTTAATTCTAAGCTATAACAGTATGCTTTAATGCATAGTCAGTTGCTTGCTACTCAAGCCATAACGAGCAAACAAGAGGTAGTTCAAAAATATGAAAGATAATGCTGGCTGTTTGAAGTCAGTTTTTTTAATCATATTAAGGCACTATCTATCTATTCCTGTTTCACTAAGGTTTTACAAAATAATATCACAAAGAAACATTGAATTATCTCAGATGCCTTTGGTGGCATATATCAAAAGGATCATGTGTTTTCTACCTTTCACCTATTAATATAATAAATATAATACTTATATATTTCATCATACTGAAGCATCATCACATTTCTAGAATGAGCTCCACTTGGTAATGGTTAACGCATGATAGTATTCTCTTTGTTGGCATCTTATTAGAATTTTTGCAGCAATAATTTTAAGTGACATTTCATCAAATTTATTTTAAACAACCCCTTTTTCTTGAATGATTTTTTTCTGCTAAATTATACTTTCCTATGAAGAGCAGAGCTCATAGATGTACCACAGCCAAGCAAATATGCATGGTCCCTGATCAGTCCAGGATTCCTTCACATACCATGCCTTAGCTCAATACAAAGGAACCATCAGACAGTCCTCAGTCCTTAACCCTACCAAGCCAGTGAGCTGACTCATGGCCCTCTGCCTAATTCAGGACCCTTATGCAGACATCTGCTCCCCAAATCACTGAGCAGACAACTTTCTAACACATAGCAGATCAGTAGGACTTCTCCTATCCAGGCTAAGGTCTATATCCATATCAATATTCAGCAAAAAATAATCCCTACTCCTAACAGGATCCAAGCCACAGGAGTCTCACTCATGAGCCAGCACTGGACAAGAAAGTCTAAATCCATGCCATGATTCCCACTAGACCACAGCCATTCCAAAATCATAATTAAACACACTAGAATTCAACTGTAAACTAAATCATGACCATACCACCACCTGTCAAACCAAGAGACAGCATATGCCAAGAACACAGTTCATATAAGTATACCCTACTTCACTCAACCATTCAGTAATTCTTTTTTTAATACATTTTATTGATTATGTTATTACAGTTGTCCCATTTTCCCCCTTCACTCCCCTCCACCTTACACACCTCCTCCCACCCACATCCCCTGCCCTTTAGTTCATGTCCATGTATCATACTTATAAGTTCTTTGGCTTCTACATTTCCCACACTATTCTTACCCTCTCCCTATTTTCTACCTACCATCTATGCTACTTATTCTCTGTACCTTTTCCCCTCTCTCCTCCTCCCACTCCCCTGTTGCTAACCCTCCATGTGATCTCCATTTCTGTGGTTCTGTTCCTGTTCTAGCTGTTTGCTTACTTTGTTTTTGTTTTCATTTTAGTTGTGGTTGTTAACAATTGTAAGTTTGCTGTCATTTTACTATACATGCTTTTTATTGTCTTTTTCTTAGATAAATCCCTTTAACATTTCATATAATAAGGACTTGATGGTGATGAACTCCTTTAACTTCACCTTATCTGGAAAGCACTTTATCTGCCCTTCCATTCTAAATGATACCTTTGCTACAGAGAGCAATCTTGGATGTAGGTCCTTGCCTTTCATGACTTGGAGTACTTCTTCCCAGCCCCTTCTTGCCTGGAAGGTCTCTTTTGAGAAATCAGCTGACAGTCTGATGGGAACTCCTTTGTAGGTGACTGTCTCCTTTTCTCTTGCTGCTTCTGAGATTCTCTCCTTCATTTTAATCTTGAATAATGTAATGATGATGTGCCTTAGTGTGTTCCTCCTTGGGTCCAAATTCTTTGGGATGCTCTGAGCTTCCTGGACTTCCTGGAAGTCTATTTCCTTTGCCAAATTGGGGAAATTCCCCTTTATTATTTGTTCAAATAACTTTCTCACTTGTTGCTCTTCTTCTTCCCTTTCTGGTACCCTATAATTCTGGGCGTTGGAATGTTTAAAGATGTCCTGGAGGTTCCTAAGCTTCTCATCATTTTTTAAAATTCTTGTTTCTTCATTCTTTTTTGTTTGGTTGTTTCTTTCTTCCTTCTGATCCACTCCATTGATTTGAGTCCCAGTTTTCCTCCCATCACTATTGGTTCCCTGTGCGTTTTCCTTCATTTCACTTATTGTAGCCTTCATTTGTCCATCTAATTTGTGACCAAAATCAACCAATTCTGTAAGCTTCCTAATCACCAGTGCTTTGAGCTGTGCATGTAATAGGTTGGCTACCTTTTGGTCGCTTAGATAAATTAGTTCTGGGGCCCTGATCTGTTCTCCCATTTGAGCCATCCTTGGTTTTGTTTTGTTTGGTTTGGTTTGGTTTAGTTTGGTTGTGGGTGTTATGTAGTGAGGGGCGGAGCCTTAGGCATTCACCAAGGCAGAACAACCCAGTCGCTGGGTTGTGATGCTGGATGTGGGGGCAGAGTCTGAGAGGGAACAATGGCACTTGCTCCACTCTCTCTCGGATTCCAGTCCCTTCCGCCACTTTCCCCAAGCAAATTGGGCCCTTTTGGTGCTGATTTCTGTGTGGGTGGGCTTGTATACATTCTAGGACCCTGTAGGTCTCTCTAGCAAACTCTCCTGTGAGGCTTGGATTCTCTCCCGGCACCTAACCCCCACAGGTGTTTTCAATCGGTGCTTTTAGGCTTTATTTCCCGGCACTGGGGCCCTGCATTTCGCAGTCTGTCTTGCTGCCCGTTTTTACCTGGTTTATCTGCACACAATTGTGTGACCATGGTCAGCCTCCTTGTGTGCCTCGCTTGGTCTGCTCATTGCCTCCCAGCACCTGGTAGCTGCCACCTGTGAGCCTGGGGTGTGCCAACCGCTGCCTGTTCACCGGAGACCACCAGCCACCACCTTTTCCTGCCTGACCCCTCTCCACCAGCCACTGACTCTGCCCCTCTTACCAGTCTGGGTGAATCATTGTCAGACTTCTATACAATTCAATTTTCTATCTGTTCTGGTTGGGATTTTTTTGGTTCTATATTTTTGTTGTCCTTAATCTTGGTTGTGAGAGGAGGCACAGTGTGTCCACCTATGCCTCTGTCTTGGCTGGAAGTGCTCCCCAGGTGAAATTTAAAACTGATCCCTGTACATAGAGGGCAGGGCAGGGAGAGACAGAAGAGGTAGAATACTACAGATTGGTGGGTGAAGTTTTAATAAGAAAAAAAAAAAACTTACATGTGATGTTTGTCCTGGGCAGCCTCAAGACTAATAGATCTCCACACTCACCCCCCCAGAATCTTAAGAGTTTACATAGAGGCTTTAACCAGGTTCAGTCACGTATTCAGTCCAGATGGTCTCAACATCTTCCTGTCTCAATGCTGCATTCTTGAAACAGCTCTGAGTGTGGAAATGGTGGGCAAGATGTACATTCCAAGGACAGGGGAGGAGTGAGGAGCCTCCAACTACCTAGGTGCAGCTCAAGGGTCAGCTGGTGGTCATGTCCTCCAGATGACCTCTTCCAACAATAATATTCAGTCTTCTGATCCATGAACACAATATATCTCTTTATTTCATTAGATCTTCTTTAATATTTCTTTTAAAAGTTTTATGTTTTTATCCATAGAGTATATAAACTTATGTATGTTTCAAGGTTTTCCATTTTATCATGAAATTTTTCAAAAATACAGAAAAAGAGAAAGAATTTTACAAGCAACATCCATATGCCTATCACCTTGATTTTACCATTAACATTTCACTATATTTGCTGTATCAGGTATTTATTCATGTCTCCATTCCTCTATCCATTCATTAATCCATATCATTGTTGGTGTATTTCAAAGTGAATTGCAGACATCAGTACACCTACCCCTGAATTCTTCAACATGATATTCCACGTTCTTTTTATGATGTTACTGGCATATACCTTTTCTATTTGTATTTTTTTCTAGCTGTCGCCATTATGTGGGAAAACTTGAATTTTGTTTATAGATCTTCTATCTAGAATCCTCGTTGAATGATCTTATTAATTCTAATTTATCTGTATGTACTTTTGGAATGCTTACATGCACAGTCATGTCATGTGCAAATAACAAAAATTCTGGTTTATCCCTTCAAAACCTTACACAATTTTTCTCCTTACTGCACCTCATAGTATCTGTACTACAATGTAAAAGAAAAATGGTGATGATAGTGGGCATCTTTGTCATGGTATATGATCTCAGAGGAGAAGCTTCCAATTGCTCACCATTAAATATGACAATGACTATAAATTGTTGCAAGATCCTTATAAATTAAGGACATTTCTTTCTATTCCTATTTTGCTATTAGTTTTTTTAATCATGAACAGATATTGAGTTTTATGTTTTTCTGTATTCTGAGATTACCATATGATTTTTCCCTTTTAATACGTTAAAATTAAAATAACTGATTCTCTAATGTCAAAACATCCTTGCATTTCTGTGAATAAACCAAATTTCCTCAAGATATATTATCCTTTCCATCATATGTTGCTGAACTTGGTTTGCTAAAATTTGGTTTAGGATTTTTGCATCTATGTTCATGAATGAGATTGGCCTGTCATTTGCCTTTCTCAAGTTGTCCTTGTTGGACTGTGGTACCAAGGTTATCTGAGGCTCCTAAAGTGAACTGGGCAATATTTTATATCTAGCTATCTGGAAAAGACTGGAGTTATTTTTCTAAAAATATTTAGTAGAATTCAGTTTTAAAGCCCTCTGGGCCTGGAATTTAATATTATTTGAGTTTTCCATTTTTCTGTGTCAATTTTGATGTTATGACTTCAGAAAATTTATCCATTTTATTTAAATGTTAAAATGTCTAATATGCCCCAGGTGGGTGGCTGTTGGTTGGAGCATCATCCCATATACCAAAAAGTTGTGGGTTCGATCCCTGATCTCCCTGGTCAGAGCACATGTGGGAGGAAACTGATCAATGTTTCTCTCTCTCTCTCTCTCTCTCTCTCTCTCCCTCCCTCCCTCCCTCCCTCCCTCTCTCCCCCCCACCCCATCCCACCTTCCTCTCCCTCTAAAAAATCAATAAATACATGCTTGGGTGAGGATTTAAAAAAATTTAAAAAATAAAATATCTAACATAAGGTTGGTCATAATATCCTCTTATTGACTAAATATCTCCTCAGGAAGCATCACTGAGTCATTCATCTCTGTGTTGGATCCATGCCAGGCCTTGAGGAAGCAAAGGTGCTCAGGAACTCAAGTCCAGCAGGGGAGAGACAGGCTTTGGACTTAACCTTGTGGCTCAGCTTTGGCTCTAAAGAAGGTCAATTTGGAAGAAAAGGGGTCATGGTGACCAAAGTGTCATGAAGCTGGCAGTCCAAGAGCCGGGGTCCTCCCACACCCTGGAGCAATGTCTGGGAGTTCAGATCTCCACCCAGGCAGGGATCAAAGAATTTCTTCAGCCCTCCTGCCACCCCTGCCTGTCATCTCCATGCCTAACTCTCTAGAGACCTGAGGGTCTTCCAGCTTCTGCACTTCAACAGGCTGCACCACTGGCTTCTTAATGGGCTTAGAATGGTCTCTTTGTCTGCCCCAGGGAGATTGAGGAAGACAAAATCCCAGTTGGTGGGGCACATTCCTTCATCCCACCAGCCTTCCCTTTCCAGCCTCATCTGGTTTTCTAGGGGCAGCCTCCATCCTGTAGAATCTCCACCACCAGTTCTGTCCAGCCAACCAGATCCCTGCAAATGCAAGGGGTGGGAGTGAGGGGTGCAAGATGGGATGGCCCTAAGGAACCCTAGAGAATTTTATAAGAAGTGGAAAATCCCTCTCATTTTTTGGTATAGAAATTGTCTATTAGATATGGAGAAGCAAATAGTGTGGCATTCAAGACCTTCCATTATGGACACCCTTGGTCTTAAGCCACACAATATTCCACCATCTTTGAACAAGCTTCTGCTCAGACCCGCCAGGAGCCTAACTTCCCAACATCATCCCAAACCTTCCCCACTGCCATGCTCTTGCTTATGATGTTCACCCCTCTCCCATTCCCACCCACTTCGGCAATCTGAACTCAGCCGACGCTTTTCTCAGCTGAGCAAACTCATCTCCCCTGGGATCTCCCTGGTTAGTTCTACAGTGGAGCAGGAGCTGAGCTGAGCCTGAGGATGCTTGCAAGATGGTATGAGATGTCCCACCAAGTAGGCTTGAAATAGCACCTTCTCACTAAATCACAAAAAGTCATAAATCAATAAATGGAATTGACACCATTTTTCACTCTCACATTTTTCAGAATCTTGTGCATCTTCTGACAAAATGATAGGGGACAATCCAATTAGAGGACAAATAGTGATCTCAGATATGTCCTTCACACTGAGCTCCACCCAGGCTCTGACAGGCTGTGGGTTGTGGCAAGGATTCTATGAACACGCTCTCTGCATTACATTGAACCTTTCCAGGTGGCCCAAATGTCACCATCCTTGTCCATGTGATGTAAACAGAACCTCCATGGTCTACGGTGCCTGCAGAGGGGCCCATAACCCTGGGGACTCACCAAGCTCCAGGGTGATACCAATTCTGGGAAGCAGGGAGCTCTGTCATTGGGTTTGATCTGTCCCAGAGGGATGCTAGTAGCATATAATAAGACCTACAAAACTAGCCGGAACCTTGCCCTGGTAACTTCATTTTGGAAAATAGGTCTCAAGATATGACTCCAAAGGAAATAAAAATAATTCACACAGAGGCCTGTAGTAGCTTATTTATGGCAAGAAGAAAAACTGAAACTGGCCTAAAGGGTCCAAATATAAGAATAGGTAAATAAATGATGACTTAGGAACGTGACAAAATGCAATTCTTTATGCAGTTAATGGTAAACACTGGTTGACCAACTGGTCAGTAAGACAGGCCTCAGTCCAAGTCCTAAGGACACACAGATAGGTTATCATGGTCTGGTTCTGTCCCAGAGAAGCTTCAGGGGATGCAACTGGGTCCAGTTTGACAGGTGACCATAATGCAGGGAGATGTGCCATAAAGAGGCTTAAACAGAAAGCTTTGGTCATGAGAGGAGTGGGCCACACACTAGGCTTATAAGCTCCAGGTAGACTCCATTGGAGAGGTGCTACTTGATCTTTAATAAATGGGGTAGCTTAGCTAGATAAGGGCAATCCAGAAGAAAAGACAGTTTCAAAGTTGTGGGGTACTCCTGCTGCAAATAGGGTAAGCTGGATAAATTTAAATGCCAGATAAACAATGAAATCTTTGTGTGTACAAGCATGTCTCACACAGAGAGCTCCCTTGTAGAGGCTCAGATACTGGGCACCCAAAACCCAGTAACCATCATTATGCCACTGAATGGACAATGGGAAGTCAACAAAGAGTTTTTATTTTAATTTATTATGACAATATATATAACATAAAATTTAGCATTTAATAAATAAATAATTTCTTGGTCTTGAACCAATAAAGTGCTTACAACATTTGTAGCTTTTTGGTGGTTTTGAACATATCTTTTCATATACATTGTCCACCTTTATTACTTGTCTCTAGGCGGGTTGGTCTGAATTACTTGGTCTTCCTTTATCTAGGTGGAAGACCTTAAGCAGTTCTTGACCTAAGGTTTCAGGCACGTGTTTTCGAAACTGTACAAAGTCAGGCTCATGGAAAGATCAGGAGTGGTGCCTTAGGTACACCTTATTTCCTAATTCAGTGCTTCCCTGTCATTTTCTTGTCATGGTATTCATAGAAACTGATTTCCCAGGGTACACAGTGGAAAATGGGTAGGCTGTTCATGCCTAAAGATGATCAGTCTAGGGGCTCTGCCACACTAGTCCTTGTGTGGCCATCCTGAGGACTGAGGATGACAATACCTCAGGACTCCTAGATCCCACCTATGCTCAGTGGCACATAATTTAGGAACCTCTTCCCTAGCTCTTTTCTTCCTCCCTCTCCCCAGTGCAGAGTTCTCCTTTTAAGGAGTCATTCCCCCACACCCACCCTCACACCCTGTCCTTGGGATGTGTGCCCTCTTCTCACAGGAAAATAAAGTCCCCGCTCTCCCAATACCTTTTTGACCCTGCAAAATCAGCCATTCTGGCTTCCACTGTTTATCAATGGGCATCTCTCATGCCCAGTTGCTTTGGGCAATGCAGAGTGATAGGGGTGCATTTTGTCTCATTGATGAGAAAAGAAAAAAGAAAACACTGCATGCTTCTACCTGTTTCAAAGCTGGTTTATTTCCCCTACTTGATTAGCAGAACAAACTGTGATGCTGGTTCCAGCACCAGGTGAAACAAC